>JAXCGZ010005849.1:5000-52500 GCA_037179515.1 Halocaridina rubra
ATATATATATATATATATATATATATATATATATATATTATCACATTTAATAAATATAAACATATGTACGTCAAGCGAAATTTCTATAATTAGTGAAATTAATTGAAATAGTTATCTGATTATAAAAGAAAGTTCATAGTGAAAATAGCATAACATGAAATTGCCTAATACTCTTAAAATAGGGTTATGTGATCTATAAAAGCCGTAAAAAATAAAATTAGAGCATTTAGGCTAGCTTCATTGTAAAAGACTATAATTTTATTTAAATGCCTTGTCCTAATAACCTAAAAGTCAAAGAGAAAAGCTAAACTATTAGAATTGGATTCATGATATTTCTGATTTTATCTTCAACAGTTCTTTTATAATATTATGGCATAGAGTCAATAAAATATATATTCCTAAATTACTTTTAATATCATTATTTTCTCTATATTTAGTATATGCTCTTCCTTGAAGATTTCTGCACACACCTGTCAATTTCTACTACCTTGACACACAAAACTGGCGAATAGCACTGATTCGCATATAAATCGGTAACACTATTTTGGGTATTTACTTGTACATTTTATGTATATTGGAATTATATTTTCCCGGGACTTACCAGTCTGTTCTATATATGTATTTTTTTTTACATTCACAAGAGATTAAATTATTAGAGTAATACAAGGACACCTAGAGATATGGCAGGATTAGTTTTTGAGATGACGACAGAGCCGCTTTTGAGCGAAAATAGGCTATAAGAATTAGGATAGACAAAAGTAGGAAAAGAGTTTAAGAGTCCGGAGGTGGATGGCAGAAGCAGTCACTGCACCGACCAATCCACAAGCTACAATTCTCCACAGAGTACTTGTGTGAAGAGGACACCTGACGAGGGTTATAGGGCCTCTGCAGTGGAGGAAAGATTAAACTGGCCAATTCATCATAGCAACAATGTAGGTAGTAGCAATAGAAAAGAAAAGGAGATGATACCTTATGGCGCTGAGAAAGAGAATCCAGATTAAAGTAAGTGTCATTGATGAGGCTGACTGCCTTAGATTCAAGATAGGACAGAAAACACCTTTATAGAATTTAAGTAACTGTGAAGAGGAAATGTAATGACGAAAACGAAACAGATCCTCCAATTTTTTGGATGCATATTTAGAAGATTGGATTATGTGATTCCACCAAGCTAAGCTATAGGTTGTCTGGATCCCTAATATGTTAATAGAATTAAGATGGGTATATTTTGTTAGATTCGGAGACAATAGGTCTACCAGGAGGAGAAGAAGATAAAGAGATAGCCAGAAACTGTGTCTTGGAGGTATTAAATTTGATTAAATTATGGGTGCCCAACTCAGATTCCCTCTGCAAATTGTAGTTGAGATTAGAGGAAAGAGTGACACGAGGTTGATTATGAGTAGCAGATGAAGGTTGTGAAGAAAACACAGAGGAATAATTAATGGTATTATCATCAGAAATGGCGTGGAGAAGAGAGGAGGCTGGGGCCTGAAGAAGTTTGTTGATTAAGAGAAAGAAGAGAGTATTGAAGGAGCAGAGCCCTGTGGAACATCACCGATTAACAGAAATAAGGTAGATACTATGCAGTCAATAACCATAGATATAAAACTTCCAGAAAGAAAACTGAAAATTAGAGAAGAGTGAGGAGTAAAAGCTTAAGCAGGGAGTAAGGCAACAGAACCTTCTGCCAGATTGTCAAAAGCCTTGGTATTATCAATTGTGATGATAATGGATTCCCTATAGTTCCTCAGAGAAGATAGCAATGCATTAGTAAGGTAGGACAGGAGGTCACTAGTGAACCTTACTTTGTAGAAGCTATGCTGGTGAAGGAGGATAAGAGAGTTAGATACAAGACGTCAAGAAATGAGAATTGAGTAAAGTTTCTAATACTTTCGCAATAGCAGAGGATATGACAATAGATCGGTAGTTTCAGGGTATAGAATGGTCACCTTTCTCAGGAACAGATTGAACTAGAGCATGCTTCCAAGATGTAAGATAGATACTGGTTGGTAAATGAGGCAAAAATGATGGCAATGCACTGGAACCATTTCATCTGCAAGCTACTTAAGGAACCTTGTAGGATACCATCGGGTCCAGATGCCTTGTGCATCTTTAGAGAGCAAAGGACCTTGTGGATCCTGTTTGATGAAAAAATAAGGGTGGGCATAGGGTTAGAGAGAGTAAAGTATGAGGGATAGGTGTGCTGGAATTACTTATGGAAGAATTGGTAGAAAAATAAGAGCCAAAGAGAGTGGCTTTGTCAGTGGGTGCGCAAGCTATAGAACCATCAGAATAAATGAGAGGAGGAAAGCTTGGGGTGCAGAAGTATTTGGAGAGGTTTTAGGCCAAGGACCAGAAACATTAATCAGTGGGAGAGGAGCTAAGGTCATCAACTTTCCTTATTAAAAAAAGATGCTTTATACCTTACAATCTGAGCAGTATATCGTTACCTATCTGTAGCAAAAGCAGATCGAGTTAACTCAATAGGAGAGGCATGGTACGACAGGTTTGCAAAATTCCTGGCCTGAATAGCCAGGGGGAAGATTGACAAAATAAGGATTAGGGGTAGGAAAAGTTTTCATAGAGGAGAGGATGAAAACCTCCATTTCCAAAGTTATGATCTCGGCAACTTTTAGGGCTACCTGATCAGGCTTACGGGTCCAAAAGCATTAGTCATTACATGGGAAGTCAAAGAGAAAATTACACAAATCCTTCCATTGGTTATGCTCAAAGTGCAAAAGGTGGCCCTGAGTAGGAGAAATTAATGAAGGGGGAGCGAAAATGGACATGGAAGAGATTGAGATCACAAAATGGTCATATCAACCAAGAGAGAAAAGCACAGAATATGTGTAGCATGAAGTATTATAAGTAAGAAATAGGTCAAGAGTTTTAGCTGCATGTTCGAGGCGATTGGGAACATGAGTAAGAGGTTAGATGATCTGCTCCAGATCGCAAGGGCCCCACTTCCTCCTACATCAATGAGAGAAGAATTAAGTCCCTCAGTGTGGTGTGCAACGAAGTCCCTAATATAAAGAGCTTCAGCATGTGGGTGAAAAGATAGCAGGGACTCATAGCAAGAAGGCAGATATTCAAATATAGACACATAGTCAGTGAGTTAGGAGAGCAGTAGCAGAAGCAAAGGAATATAGTGGTAGTGGAGAGATAGATCTCCAGCCAGAGAACATCCGAGTCAGGAGATTCAAAGTTCTTGAACCTTGCAATAGGGGTGTTAATGTCGTAGTCGGGACATACCCCACCTTTGGAACTTAAACACATATACAGTTTATAACGATAGATTTTAAACGGGTCAGTGGAAACATGTCTAGACAGCTGAGTTCCGAAGAGAAGGAGGAGGTTAGGGTGGGGATGTCCTAAGTGCTGTTTCACAGATTAAAAATAGGAGTTCAGCCCTAGAATGTTCCAAAAGTGAAGAGTGAAAAAATCTGATCTATCAGGACTTGCAAGGGAAAGGGCAGAGCAATTACTACCAACAAGCGTGTCTATCCTCACCCCAATAGTAGTCAACAAGATACCTACTTAAACTATGCAAAAAATTTACTAAAAATATAATTAAGTAAGCTAAACAAATACCTAGAAATTAAAGTCTTAGATTGTAAAGCTAAACTAAATAACATACGCATGATTATAAATGGATGCTTTACCGTGTAAAGAAGAGTTTTTCACTCAAGATAAACTTAAAGAATCTATTACCTTCATGCAAATTATAACTTTTTTGCAAATTTTGTTAAAGAGGATTTTGAAAGAATGCTGTCAAATAGCATTCAAGAAAACCAAAATCAAACACTTTGCACAATGTGTCAATAACTTGTATTAAGACAGTTTGTGTAGACAGACCCATCCTGAGAGAAATGATGGGATTTCGTTAATATATGATATTTTGACGTTTATTCCTACAATTTGTGATCTATTTATGCCTCAACCTTTTGATATCATTTGAGTAATATTTGTATTTAAGAGCTAAGAATATAAAAAAAATCTTGTGCAGCAGATAGAAAGTCTTCTAATTTTTTGAAAGATACTTTATCTCTACCATATTTTACTTAATTATAAATATTAACAATTCATTGTTACAAGGGTATTCCAAAAAACTGACAGAGGATCTCAGTCATTGCAGGCCTATTATCCATCTCCCGATTTTATGGCAAGTTTTAGAGAAAAATGTAATAAATTATACAAATACACGTAAAAAATATATTCTCGAAATCCCATCACTGCTTCAGGATGGGTCTGTCTACACAAACTGTCATAACACAAGTCATTGACACATTAAGCAAAAGACAAAATAAGAATAAGATATCATTTCCTGCCATATATGGCATTTTCAAAACTTCGGACAGTGCCTGTAATTCAATGATAATTTACGTATAGTTTATTTTTTTGGCTTGATAACTATATAACCAATCACATGATATCTGTAAACTAGAATAAACTTACTCTATTCAAGCTCTCTGTGGAATTTGTAAGTGATATACAAACTGTTTATTAGAATACTATATAATTCCAGATTACCAATAAAACTCAGTTTCTTCTCTCCAAAATTATAAAATATTTTAAGCTCTTAATATTAGAATTGGTATCCACAATTGAAGGAGTAATACAACATTTAAAAAAAAAATTGGATTAAGAGTAAATTCAAGTAAAATGCAATTTATATTTTTTTTTGATCGAGAGCTTATCTAGATCACACACCCAAAGACAGAAATAAAAATTGGACTTTCTCACGCTAGAACAGTGCCTTCTGCTAGGAGCTTGGGGGGGGGGGGGTAATCATTTTCATTTATTTAATAAAATAATAGTGAAGGCTCTAGTTCTTCACTCCACATTCTATTACTCCATGATATGGAGCGGCTGCAATAAAAATTCTCAAAAGCAAGATGTAACAGATTCAGTATTCTACTGCTAACATCACTGTTGGTTTTTTTTTTTATGATTGTGATACCAGGACAGGCAAAAAAAAAATAATAATCTACCCTCATCAACCTGGGCACGAAGAAAACATAAAGAGAAACAGAGATGGGGAGTATTGTGACTTGTCAAATGTGAAGGGATAATAAGACATATGTAACGAATATCCGAGAATATTCGGTGTTGATGTAGGCATAGAAAGAGAACCGTAACTGAAGGAAGACTTAACATCGAACTGTTCTGGAGAGTCTTATTTATGGCAAAAGTCTGACCAGGCAAGCACATTTATTAGGGATCGAAATTGACTTAAACTAGAAGACAAAATCTAATTCTACATGGTGATGCTTATGTATAAGTTAATAAAGGTATCATTCCCGAATGGGTTAGGCAGATTAATACCTATGGAAGTTCTGTTCAAACACATTACAGTATCTCGTGATTCCAAGAACAAGAACAAAAGGCGCATACAAAGGCCTGTCTGTCAGGGATTCAATATTTCGTAGTGGACAGACAGATAACACACATTAAATAGAAACAGTGCAAAAAAAAACAAAAAAAACAGAGAGAACATTTACGTAATAAGTGAAAGTATCAATATATTGTTCCTATATGTTCTCATACTCTAAAAATTATTCTATTGGGCTGTTATATTTATACGTGTTTGCTTTATTGCATATATATTGTAAGAATATCCACTGTATATTTTGTTGAAAGAAAAATATAAATTTAGATTAATTTAATCTAATACAATATGATGCAATTTCATTCAGTTTACATTAATTTCACCCAACTTAGAAAAATTATGAACAACTTATGTACAATATAACTAGACCTTTAAGAATTTTAGTAGTTTAAAAATATGACATTTATTTTTCTACTTTGTTCTAAATTGCTCGTATCTTACTCAGGTCACTCGGTTTTCCTCTAATAAAATTACTGGGAGAGAAAAGTCCATTTGTCACCTCTGTTTTCTTTAGTCCTCATATTGCGACTAGACTAGGTATACTCTCTATCTTTTCTTCATATACTCGTTAAAAAAGGAGACATTTTCCTTCTCTATGATCTCCAATGACAAGCAAGATTAAAAAGGGTGGAAAAATGTATTCCTTTACCTTAAAATGTATAATATGCTATCATATAGAAGAATTAAGTTCTACTGATATTTTGCCTTCAATGTAAAGTATGAGATTTATTGTGTGCAAATCTGTGAATTGAGTATTGTATTATATAGATAATGCAAAAAATGTAAAGAAAAATCTGTTGTTTCTTAAGGTAGTCCGATTATTTTTTATTCAACAATTCTTTTTAAAGGATATTAGAACAAAAGGCAGACGGCTTTCTGGATTATTATCTATTAGGTATGCAGATGATATGAAAATTACTCATATTGCTCAACAAAGATTTAGGAAGAGATCAAATAAAGCGTCGAATTACATTAGTCTCATTTTGTTCAATATCTGTTATAACCATTTTGAAGAAGACCCATTAAAAACTAAACAGAGAACCAAGAAAGAAGCATATGTTTTTTGCATCACTTGACATTTAAACAGGCACCTACTAACCCCCCCCTTTCTTCCCCGAAATTCCGTTCAATAATTACACATTAATGTTGACTGGAAGTTTTATTTAATATTCTTGGTTAAAGCCATATTTCTTCCAATGTAGAGCATTTAAGTGTCGTATTTGACTATTACGATTTTCGGTGTTTTATGTCGTAGTCTGATATACGAAAATATTCAGATCAAAGTTATAACACGGTTTTTAGATTTTTTTAATTACCAGTGTGACATTATCGTAATATTTATTGACACTGTGTCTCTCAGACTTATATTTCTTTTACCATTGCAACACAATGCTTATCATCTCTACATAACTGCCTACACATAGAGTAAAGAAAATAACTTATCAGTAATGACGAATCTATTACTAATCTTATCAGGGAGATTTGATAACAAGATCATGTACACTACACCTTCATCCTGTCTCAGTACACCTAGACAGTGTGATCTGTTATTTTCTTCACATACTCTCTATCAGGCAAGTATATTTATTAAATTTCTGATGCTAGATATTTTTTCGTCTATTTCAGGATGAGCATGTATTTTATTGATGAAGCAAGGAAAGTTATAAATTTTCTAATGAGAGAGAACTACCATGCACATTATTAATATTATTATTATTATTATTATTATTATTATTATTATTATTATTATTATTATTATTATTATTATTATTATCATAAATATTATTATTTTTATTATTATTATTATTATTATTATTATTATTATATTATTATTATTATTATTATTATTATTATTATTATTATTATTATTATTATTATTGTACACTAGACCAAAATTATAGCATGCTAGGTTATAATGGACAAGCGAGAATTCGAGTTAACACTTAGTTTATTTAATTATGCACTTAATTTACGCCTCAGTGCCCCCTTCCCCTTAAAGTAAAATCTAAGACCTTATTCGTGCCCTGTAAAATCTCTAACTCTCTCACTGCTTCTGATGGCAGGGCATGGTATTCTTGGGCAGCCTCCACCAATAGGCTTCCAGGGAAAAGGGAATTACCATCCATTACTTGTAGTGTTAGGGGGGTGGCTAAAGGAATGCCAATTGGACACAAGGTGTGCCTATATGTGTATTTTCAAATGTGCATGTAGGTATTGGTGGAGGCTGGTCTGTGGCTCTCATGGGAACGACACAAAACTGTGTGACATTCCTGACCTCTATCGATAATGGGCGCCAAGGTGTGAGAGGCCTACGGGTAGAATCATTGATCTTTGTCATCTCTCTGTAAACACACAGTCTACCCAGAAAACCACACTGGAAATATCGGGTCACACCACTTGAGCACCTTTGACATTACATTGGGGGGTAGGATTACTTTACGACACTCCCCACCACCACCCTAAAATGTCCCATTTCAGGCAAAGCATTACAGATTTTAGAGTTCTACCAATTGTAAATTATAATTATTTCATAAAAAAACAGGGCAGAATGATTTAATTTGATGACTGCTCTATAAACAGACAGTTTCATATAATTATCTAAACAGATTACTTCTATGTGTTGCATCTTAAAGTTTCACATAATTATTTAAATAGAATACTTCTCTGTATTACATCTCAAAGTTTCATATAATTATCTAAATAGCTTACTTCTCTGTATTGTATCTCAAAATTTAAAGAGATTACTTCTTTGTATTGCATATCAAAATTTCACTTAATAATCTAAATGTATTACATATCGAAAATTCACAAAATTATCTAGATGTATTATATATAAAAATTTCCCTATGCTGCTTAAAACTAAAGGTTCCTTGGAGAAAATTCCATTGGCTAGGGACTTAATATATATATAGAACATGTGATTTCTGAAAAAGATAAACAAAAGAAAAATATGTCTCTTACAATAAGCATTCTTTTAAGGAAAAGAAAAGAAAAATTAAAAATTATCAAAATTAAATATTCAATTACAATATATAGCTGCTAATGAGTGACAAAATGATTATTAGTTATTTCAGTAAACAGAAAGTCAAACTTTTATATCTAAAAATAACAATTCAATAATATATTTTAATGGTAAAGAGAAAATAATTAAAAATGGTTATAATACCCAATTAATATAAAATACACTTTGTAAGTGACAAATATCTCAATATTTCCATCAATAAAAGAACGATTATCATAGTACTAAATCAAAATACAAGCACTGTTTATGAATGACAATTATCTGATAAAATTGAATCAATGACACTTTCTATATTAAAGCTAGGATAAATAGTTTCTCTTATATCTGTATATTACTTCTAGGGGAAACATTGAGGCTTTCTTAACTTAAATCTTAAAAGCTAAAAAAAAACATTTTTCTTTAATGCTTCTGTGTGATCGCCATCTAAAATCTTTCAAAAAACAGGGGGGAATTTTCATTTTCTCTGGTCTTGTTTTACTCTGTCCTATATATTTTTTTTTTCACTTGGATATTCTTTTACAATCCTCTTTTAATTCCTACATTCTCTTTGTCCCCATATGGGGTCTCTCTACTTGGGGTATTGCTAGGTATTGGGCTGTTCCCACACCTTTTTCCATCATCCCCTCACTTCTACGCTGCTTCTGGAGACCGGCCGGACAACAGGAGGGCGCCGATATATCTGGCATGAGCCTCTTCCGCCCGTGTTTTACGAACCTCGAGGTGTTCCTAGGACCATTTTGCCTCTCTTGTCACCTATCCCTCGGAGGTGGATCTCCCTCTGAAACTCATATTCTACAATTGTAATAGCCAGAAGTAGAGTCTAAGGCCCGAAAATAGGGTCTAATGTCTCTATTACAAGTGCAGGGAAGAATAGATATCACCTCTGGGTACAAACAGTGGCCATATGTAAGCACTAAAAGGGCAAAATGCGCCTCCCCTCCATCTGCAGGAGCTTGCAATCTCTCCAAAGGGTAAAAGGGACTGGTATGTGAAATTTGCAGATCTGAGCTGCCTGAAATTAAGGTGGTAGTTGTACGTACGTCTACACCGTTCAGATAGGTATTTACAGTCTATAGGAAGTAGCTGAGTAGCTAGTAGTTTATCTCTGTATGACATTAATATGCTATAAGTATCAAAAAATGTCATGGAATACTGGGAATAGCCACTAAAAAATACTCTTATCAACAGTAACTACAGTAACATAAGGGCATAAATTAAAGAAAATAAGAATGCAAATCATTTGGTTACTATTGATAGTACTAGGGAACTAATAATTAGCAAGAAGGGCCATGTAGTGATAGCAACAACAACAGCAAACGTAATGATAACAACAATAATAATAATCAAAATAATAATAAATATAGAAATAAGAATGCTAAATTAGGAATAACAGTGAATATGCCAGTGATACTGTCAGTTCAAGGTAAGAACTAAGTTGTATACTTATATTTCATTATAATGTTCATTTTAAATAAATTTCTTTTGGTTAGATCCTTTCTTTCCATTCTGAATTCTTGCTGTCGTAATATATACCAGTCTTCTTGTTGCTCAATTTGTCAGTGGGAGCTTACATATTTTCCAAGACAGTAGCAATATGTGGCAGAAAAACTCACATTATTATTCCTTCAATTCTTCATTAATTATGCAATATCAGCATGCAAAAACTCATCAAATATGATAAAGCTAGGTCACATTTATCTAGCAAATTTGCAAAAGAATTAAAAAAAAATCAATAATCATAATAATCATGATACTCTTTCAACATAAAGAAATATCTTTCGTTACGGAATGGCAAAAGAGAGAGAGAGAGAGAGAGAGAGAGAGAGAGAGAGAGAGAGAGAGAGAGAGAGAGAGAGAGAGAGAGAGAGAGAGAGAGAGAGAGAGAGAGAGAGAGAGAGAGAGAGAGAGAGAGAGAGAGAGGGTAATAAGGCAAAGAGTGTTGCCACGAGGAGAGAGTACCCCTGACGGAGTAGGGAAGGGGTGGAAGAAGAGAGGGTAAAAGAGCGAAAGTCAATGGGTGTCCTTGTGGAATGCAGGTGACCCACCATATAACTCTCAAAAAGAATATATTTTTTCCAACACATCCGCCCTGAAAAGCTCAAAGAATCTAAATTGGTACGAGAGTACTTAAAAATATCACAAAAATGAATAATAGCTAACAATAAATATCTACAAAACTTTACAATTATCGAATGAAGACTATATCCACCTTTCAATCAAAAACTATAAAATAAACATGTTACTGTGCATGCAATAATAAAATAAAAAAAATATTTCATTTGCAACGTTTAGAAAAAATTAATTTTGTTTAAGTTTTAAAAATCTCTTAAGGAATCGTACAATGCAAAAAAAAACATATATATTTTTCTATGAACTCAATTTAACCTTTTTTTTGAGACTATTCAACAGACTACCTCAGCAGACAGGGGGGAAGTTATATATATATTTCTTTCCCTTTTTTCTATTCTTATGATCGGTTAGGTATCTAATTACCACTTTTTCTCTTTTCCTACCCAAAACGCGGCTCAATATTCATCTTCTGGACTTCAGATGGCTAGCTTTTGTGGGGAGATATGCGTGCATGTGCTGTTTCCTCCCCTGTCTCGCCAGTTTCTGGATCGACCTCATCCTTTTCAAATACAGGAAACGGCAGTGTGACATTCTTGTTGTCATTTCTTGTGAGCTCACACTCCGTTTTATGACCAAGCTGGAATGGTAGTGGCTAAGTTTATCATTGCTTAAATTTCTAAGTGTTATGTTATCATGCATTATCTCTAGTACTCGGCATGGGCCTAGATAAAAGGGGGACATTTTATTCTGGCAGTTGATACTTTTTACATAAACTCTATCACCTACCTTAGCTTCATGCCTCTTTGTACTATGCCTTATATCATAATCCCTTGCATACCTCTCTTTTTGTTTGCCTAGGATGTCTGCAGTAAGCTTGTATGTCTTTCTGGCAGTATTTACGATAAATGTTCTTGGACCCTTGACATCGTATATTGGCAACTGTTTTTGTCAGGCAAATGTGTCCCAAGAAAGGTTGGGGTCTACCTCAAACACTAGAAAATAATGGGAGTCACCGGTTGACTTAAGATATGCGAAATTAAGAGCTTGTTCCGCTTGTTTCAGTTTCAAATTCCATCTTTAAGGGTCAGAGGCATCGAGTTGTCATAATAGTGTAATGATGGAGGCATTTCTTCTCTCTACTAGTCCGTTAGCTTGTGGTCTATAGGCTTGGACCGCAACATGGTCAACTCGCGCCAGTTCACATAAGTCCGCGAAAACTTCATTCATGAATTTGTGCCCGTTATCAGTTACCACTTCCCTGGGAAATCCGAATACTGACATGAATTGGTGTTGGACAACGGCTACCAAGGCCACGCTCTTATCTTTCATCTTGTGCATTCGTCTGTAAGTATGAAAATGTATGAGTAGCCATCATACGATCTGGGTAGGGAGCCTATTAAATCACAATGGACTCTCTCCCACTTAAAACTACACCTCAGCCAAATTTGGTCAGGTGGAACTGTACTACGTTGACTTTTGAAGCAGTTGCACAAATGACATCCTTTAATATATGTTGCGACGTCCTTGTACATCCCCTCCCAGTAGAACTGGTACTCAGTAACTGATACGTTTTCTCTACCCCCATATGGCCTGCAATGGGACTCGTGTGACACAGGGAAAGGGCGTAACTATGGAACTCCTCGGAAAGTACTGCCGCGCATCCCCCTTCTTCGTTTTTTTGCTTATAAATTTCATAAAGTATTCCTTCCTCTATTACGGATGAATTGATCAGGTGTCGATTTCTGGAAGGGAACTCGCCAGCCACTCCCTGCAAGAGTTTCTTTACCTCCCCCAATAATTTATCTCCATCTTACTTCCTTACGATTCCACCCACAAATGCCCTCCTCCCGCTCACTCATACTCACTCTCACTCACTCGCTCATACTCGCAACTCACACTCTTTTCTCTTTTTAACACTTCCCTTAGTCACTCTTTTATTTACCTCATGAGGGTTTCTCTCCCCATCATCATGAAGGAGTGTGTGTGTGTGGAATCGTGGTAAGCCCCTGCAGTCACATGACTGTTTGCGTCGATGGTTCTATGACTTGCGGTCTCATCGAACTTGTAATGGCTAGGTTGGGACCTCTCACACTCCCCTGCTCAGAGCATTGGCTACTTTGTTACTTTCCAAGTACAAACTCAAACTCCTTTACATCGAACTGTATAAGTCTTAACAACCATCGTGAAAGTCTTTGATTATTTAGTGGATTTGCATAAACGTACTTCAAGGGTAAATGATTGCTACGAATTATCAACTGATATCCGAGAAGGAAATACTTATATTTCTCTAACACAAACACAATGGCAAGTGCCTCTCATTCGATTGTCGCGTATCACCTCTCAGTGTCTGTAAGCGCCCTTGAAGTGAAACTAATCTGGTGGTTCCTCTTCTCGTCGTCTATCTACGATACTACTCCGCCAATCGCGACGTCTGAGGCGTCACACGTGACATAGAATTCTCTGTTGAATTTAGGATAAGCGAGTACTTGGGTAGATATTAAGGCATTCTGTAAATCTACAAGAGCAGTTTCGTGCCCAGGCATCCAGGAGATCTTATGTACATTTCGAAGTCTATCTAGGGGTCGAGAAAAGTTCACGTATTTATTGATAAATTTACGGTAGTATGAGCAAAGTCCGAGAAAAGATCTAACATCCTTACAAGTTTTGGGTCTTGCAAAATTCTCTATGGCTTTTATTTTATCATGCAACACTGTCACACCCACGGACGACAATTTGTGGCCTAAATACTGTACTTCCTTAAAAAACTGACACTTAGCTAATTTCACACGAATGTTATTCTGCCTCAGGGCTTCTAAGACTGAAATAGGATTTTGAGCATGCTCTTCAAAGGTCTTTCCAATTATTATTAGGTCATCTAAGTATACTAGCACGGCATTACCAATGAGGTCCAGGAGTACTGCTGTCATAAGACTGCTGAAGTAACAAGAGGCGTTTTCTTACCCAAAAGGTAAATGATTGTACTCATATAGTTTATTATTCACGGAAAAAGCGGTCTTGGCTTTACTCCTCTCTTCTAATACTACCTGGTGGTACACTACCATTAAGTCGAGAGTGGTAAAATACCTAGCACCGCTGACGTGACACAGTATATCTTCAAATACAGGGAGGGGGATTTTATTGCCTTCTGAAATAAAATTTAGTTTGCAAAAATCTACACACAGCCGAAGGTTGCCATCTTTCATTTTTACTACAACAATGGGACTATGCTAAGGGCTGTAAGATAATCTAATTATGCCCTTTTTCTCCAAATCAGCTACCATTCCCTCTAATTTTCTTTTGCATACCATGGTGGTGCGATAGGGTTTTACAAATGTGGGGGCATGGTTTCCTGTGTTGATGTTGAATGGCATAAGGGTGCACTCCCCAAGGGTGTCCGAGCCTAAGGAAAAGACATCATGATATTTAGTTACGAGTTCAGTCATGAAAGCAGAATGCTCAGCAGTGCTCAACCCTCTCGCTAATGCTTGCAAGTTTGCAATTCGTTCTGTGTCCTCAGTGACCCCAATGACATTGATACTGTATAACTGCCGTACTTCATCGAATATTGTGATTTTGTGTTTCTAGGAATAGTTAACAGGACAAGCAATATATTGACACACATGACTTTTAATTTTCGTGATCCCACGGGGATTAGCAATGGTTTACTAGAAAAGAAATCAGCGTATTCCCCTATGAATGCTATGTATAAGACTTGTCCGCCCGGGACTACCCGCAAAGTAATAGCTTCCAAAACATATGCAGTACCAGTCTCAATTATTTCCTCTCGATGTGTTAGGATATAATTATGTTTCTGTTCCTTCAAAAGGCATGCAGACACTGAAGCGCGAGTGGAACATGCAACTACTTCCTTCTCATTTACGGTCACAGTAGTCTTCTGCCGTTTATTAATAATATTTATTCCCTTCTTCACCATGTCCTCGAATCCAATTATTACCTATGCCCATTTAATACTTAACCTAGGCAATACAAGTAAGGCACATCTAAATTTCGTAGGGTACCCTTGAAATGCAATCACTTGTTTCACTACAGATTTAATTCTAAAAAAAATTGGGGCATTATCTCCTACTGTGGTTATTAATACTTTACTATCTACTTTAGTAATGGGCTCTGCAATTACACTACGATCAATTAGTGATACAGCAGAGCCAGTATCTAGCAAAGCAAAGTGGCGGAGTCCTCCTACCACAATTTTCACCAACAATATCCCATTACTCACTAGACAGAAATCACAAGTACTTAGCTGTATTGGGGTGTTGCCTCGGTGACATCCACTATCTCCAGTTCTGGAGGAGCGGCGGCGTCTCGTCGCTGAGTCCTCAGAAGGGGATTATTAATAGTTTACTAGGAAAGAAATCAACGTATTCCCCTATGAATTCTACGTATAAGACTTGCCCGCCCGGGACTACCCGTAAAGCAATAGCTTCCAAAACATATGCAGTACCAGTCTCAATTATTTCTTTTCGATGCGTTAGGATATAATTATGTTTCTCTTCCTTCAAAATGCATGCAGACACTGAAGTGCAAGCGGACCATGCAACTACTACCTTCTCATTTATGGTCACAGTAGTCTTCCGCCATTTATTAACAATATTTTTTCTCATCTTCACCATGTCCTCAAATCCAATTATTACCTTTGCCCGTTCAATACTTAACCTAGGCAATACAAGTAAGGCACTTCTAAATTTCGTGGGACACCCTTCAAATGCAATCACTTGTTTTGCTGCCCCTTTAATTCTAACAAAAATTGGGGTATTATCTCCCACTGTAGCTATTACTAATGTACTACCTAATTTAGTAAAGAGCTCTGCAGTTGCATTACGATTAATTAACGATACAGCAGAGCCTGTATCTAGCAAAGCAAAGTGGCTGAGTCCTCCAACCACAATATTCACCAACAATATTCCATTACTCATTAGACAGAAATTACAAGAACTTAGCTGGAGGAGCGGCGGCTTCTCGTACCTGAATCCTCGGATGGGATTTGGCCGCTGGGTTCTCGGGAATCTCTCCCAAAAGGATTGTCAGGGATACGGCATTTTTTTTTCTAAACGCAAGTGAATCATTTACCAATTTCTTGGAGGGGCATCCATCCGCCCTTTGTCCAGATCCTAGGCAATTGAAGCAGAGCTCACCTGAGAGCCACGTTCGCTCACACCTTTCCCTTCCGTGGCCCAGGCTGTGACAATTTCCGCATCTCTCACTATCTATGTCTCAAGACCTCGATCCTCGGTTATTTGCCATCGCCGTGACGGGGATCGCTGTTACATTTAGAAGCCTTTCCTGCTAGATTTCTTCCTCCGAGAGACCATACCTGGGATGGCTCTTGAACCAGTTCAATAGATGCCTCTCTATTTCGGAAATTGGCATGGTATATTTCAGCAAGAAATGGCACGTAGACGGAAGGGTGTTCTGAGAGCACCCCACACGATACTGACACATATACAGGTTATCAGTGATCGCACTCACCAAGTTAGTTAGGGATTCAATCCTCTTTGTATAACAACTCAACTGTTCTCCGAGTCTTTCAGCACAATTCTGTATTTTATTTATTAGCATTTCGTCAGGCTGTCGCACTGTGAAATAATTCATAAACCATACCCTAAAAGTCTCCCAGCTCTTAATCTGCGACCACTCAACTTCTCCCACCGTGTCGGGTGCGGTTCTGGTGCATCTTTGTACCACTTCGTTAATGCGGTACTCATTGGTCCACTCAGAGCTTCTCATCCGCAAAGCCAGATGTTTGAGGAACTCGGCTGCAGGGAATATGGGTTGGTGTTCGAGGGCTTTTACATTCGCGCTGTCAAAGTATAAAGGACCGTCTTTGACTCAGTATGCCTTCCCAACAAGGGCATGGGGGTGGGTTATAACCTGTTGTGTTTCCTCCATCCCCTGAGAGTCGTCTCACGTTGTTTTTCTGTTAGGAGAGGCAAAATCTTCGTCAGAGTTTGAAGTGTCAGTCTCGCTTTCTGTATCGTCGGTGTCGCCGTCGACCAAATTTCTTCTCCTGAATGGTGTGGCCTCGGCACTGGTTTTAAGGCGTTGTAACTCTTCTTCTAACTTGAGGATTCAGAGAGTTTTTTCCACTCCTGACATTGCCTCCACCGAGGCATTTTATTCCTCTGTATATAGCATTTTTTTTCTCATCACACGAGTTTCCACTGGCATATAATTTTGTCTTTTCACGGTAATTTAGGCGTGGTACCGTACTAGGCTGCCACCAATGTTATATAGTTGTACACCAAACTTAAATTATAGTGTGCGAGGTTATAATGGACAAGTGAGAAATCGACCTAACACTTAGTTTATTTAGTTACACAATTATATTACGCCCCAAAGCCCCCTTCCCTTAAGGCAAAATCTAAGACCTTATTCGTGCCCTGTAAAATCTCTAACTAGCTCTCTCACTGCTTCTGACTCTTTTTGTATCACCAAGAGGCAGAGGCAGGGTGTGGTATTCTTGGGCAGCCTCCACCAATAGGCTTCCAGAGAAAAGGGGGTTATCACCCATTACTTTTGGTGTTAGGGGCGTGGCTAAAGGAACGCCAATTACTTTACGACATTATTATTATTATCATTATTATTATTACGATTATCTTTATTGTTATTATTATTATTATTATTATTATTATTATTATTATTATCATTATTATTATTATTATTATTATTATTATTATTATTATTATTATTATTATTATTATTATTATTATTATTATTATTATTATTATTATTATTATTATTATTATCATTATTATTATTATTATTATTATAATTATTATTGTTATAATTATTATTTATATTATTATTATTATTATTATTATTATCATTATCATTATTATTATTATTATTATTATTATTATTATCATTGCTATTATTATTATTATTATTATTATTATTATTATTATTATTATTAATATTAATATTATAATTATTATTATTACTATTATTATTATTATTATTATTATTATTATTATTATTATTATTATTATTATCATTATTATTATTATTATTATTATTATTATTATTATTATTATTATTATTATTATTATTATGATTATTATTATTATTATTATAATTATTATTATTAGTATTAGTATTATTAATATCATTATTATCATTTTCATTATTATCATTATTATTATTATTATTATTATTATTATTATTATTATTATTATTATTATTATTATTATTATTATTATTATTATTACTATTATCATTATTATTATTATTGTTATTATTATTATTATTATTATTATTATTATTATTATTATTATTATTATTATTCTTATTATTATTATTATTATTATTATTATTATTATTATTATTATTATTATTATTATTATCATTATTATTATTATTATTATTATTATTATTATTATTATATTATTATTATTATTATTATTATTATTATTATTATTATTATTATTATTATTATTATTATTGTCATAAAGAAATTTTAATTTAGAAGTGTAACAGAACATAATCCACGTGGTGTCTGGGGTGTTCAAGTGATGTAACTGATATTTCCAGTGTGATTTCCTGGGCAGGATGTGTGTTTACACAGAGATGACAAGGGATCTATGTTTCAACCTATAGGCCTCTCACACTTAGGTGCCAATTTCCAAAAGAGGTTAGAATTCTCACCCAGTTTTATGTCAATCCCACGAGAGCTGAAAACCAATATTTACATGTACGTATCCACATGCACCTGTGAAAATACACATATAGGCACTCCTTGTATCCGATTGGCCTTCTTATAGCCACGCCTCTAACACTACACAAAATCGGCGAGAACCCCCTTTTCTCTAGAAGCCTATTGGAGGAGGCTGTCCAAGCATACTACACCCTACCATCTTGGTCGTACAAGAAAGTCAGGAGGAGTAAGAGATCAGAGCCAATAACACGTTGTCAGGGGCACGAATAAGATCTTAGAGTTTACCTTAAGGGGGCGGGGAGCATTGAGGCATAAGATAAGTGTAGAACTAAATAAATTATGTGTTATGTTACTACTCGCTTGTCTATTTTAACCTCGCACGCTATAATAAGTTTAGTAATAGAGAACAATAACACAACATTGGTGTCATTCTGGTGAGATATAACTCTATGACTTCGAGTCTAGTATAGTTATAGAATAAAACAATAAGACAGTGGTGGCAGCTCAGTACGATTCCACACCTAAATTACCGTGAAGAGACAGGGAATTAATGCCAGTGAATCTCGTGCTGTGAAAAAAAAATGCAAGACGCAGATTATAATTCATCTCTGAAAGCAATGCCGGAGGTAGAAAAGATTTGTCGAATCCTCAGGTTAGAAAAGGCTTCAAGATGCCTAAAAGCAAGCGGCCAGACCGCACCCTTGAGGAGAGGTAGTGTGGCCGACGGCGCTGACAACAAAACAGACCCCGAGAGCGCCGCCTCAAACTCCGACGACTCTTATATGTTAGAGGAAGCACAGTAAGTCATACATCACCCTCCTCATCCCTGTTCCCATATAGGAATGGCGCCTTGCAGTAAGACTCGTCCCTTACATTTTGATACCGAGGGAAAGTCGCTGAAATTTCATTCTTGAAGGCTGAGAAACGTCAACTGGAGAGCCGAGTGGTCAATTTGGGAGAAGATTTCAGCGTGATTCACGTATTGCACCATGCGGAGCACTGTGAATTTTGCTTTGAGAAACAACACCCCTACTAGGCATTGTTTGTTGGTGAATTCGACTTAAAAGATGCCTGGGATGGTGAATAGGTGATTTTACGTGAGATATGGACAACGTTGGCAAGAAAACCATTGAGCCCAGAAAAAAGGAAAACTCCATCCTCCAGTACCAGTGGCCATGACGTTCTTCAACAAGCATGCCAAAATGGCTAAGTATTTGTAATTTTTTTTAAGTGAGTAATGGGACTATTATTAAAAGAAATTGAGGTCGGAGGACTCCGCCATTTTACTTTGTAGATATGCTTCGACTCAGCCTTTCTACATATAAATGGGAGTATGGATTTAATAAATTAGTGGAAGTAGAATTTCTGTACCCATTACTAAACTAGATAATTTGTAGTTATAGCTGTAAGCAGTAATAAACTCGATGGACTGAATGTTATGTTGAATAGAGAGACACTTAAGGAAGTTGATCAGTTCAAGTATTAAGGCTCGGTTATAGCTGCAAATTGTGGAGTGGAAGCAGATGAGTGTCACAGAGTGAATGAAGTATGTAAAGTGTTGGGTGCGCTGAAAGGAGTGATGATGATTAGAGGGTTGGAAATGAATGTTAAGAAAGATTTGTATGAGAAAGTGGTTGTGCCAACTGTGATGTATGGATATAGAGTTATGGGGTATGAAAATAAGTGAGAGACGGAAACTAAATACGTTTGAGATGAAATGTCTGAAGAGTATGATTGGTGTATCTCGGTTGGATAGGGTTAGGAACGAAGTGGTGAGAGCAAGAACGAGTGTGAGGAGAGAATTTGCAGCCAGAGTAGGTATGAATGTTCTGAGATGGTTTGGCCATGTGGAAAGGATGGATGATGAAAGACTGCTGAAAAAGGGGATGAATGCGAGAGTTGATGGGAGAAATGCTAGAGAGAGGCCTAGGTTTGGATGGATGGATGGAGTAAGGAGAGCCCTGAATGATAGGAGGATGGATGTGAGAGAAGCAAGGGAATGTGCTAGGAATAGGAATGAGTGGCGAGCGATTGTGACGAAGCTCTGATGAGCATCTGCTGTTATTACGGTGCTGCATCTTACAGAGGTAGACCTGTGGTAGGGGCAGTAGGGGAGTTGGCATTTATGAAGCGACACAGGTTGTGGAAGAGCCGGGAGGATGGGCTGTGGCACTCCAGCAGTGGCATCTGAATGGTCACTAGCTCCCTCGACATTGCCCATGGAGCAAAGTAATCCCCTTATCATTTCTTTTTTTGATGTTGGCTACCCCCCATTTAAAGGGGGAGACAGCCAAGGTAGATAGAATAGATAGAGAACAATATAATGACTAATTGCGTATGAAGGGTGTAAAATTTTTTCATTAATTGCCTAATTTATGTATTAAACAGGCAAAGGTATTGATTTTATTTGAAAAAAAAATTTATATGTGTAAAATAATTTTTTTATTAATTTCTTAAAGCAGAAGTAGAGTAATGGAAGTCAGTGAGTGTCGTTTGCGGGAGAGACAGTGTTTAAGAATAAAATATAAGTTGTGGCGTTTTTTATACTCCGAAATGCATGTAAGAATTACGTTGAGAAACAAATTTGAATCCGCTTTTAAGGTTTTTCTTTATCACGTGTGATTTTTAAAGAAAAGAATGCGGAAGTGACCGATCGATCTCCCAACTTCGTTATTATTAAGTAATAATAATTGTATTGGTTATTTGCTATTAAATTATGTGTACGTCATATCCTTTGAAGAATCAGCGACTTTGTGATGTTATTAAGATTATTAAAGTTCGATATAGCGAGTTTTTATTTGTTCATTAAGATGTTTTGCAGGCGGGGAAAGAGAGTAGAGTAAAACGTGCCGTGATAGGGAGGCTAGGGTGTCGCGCTATCATACTGTAGATGGGGAGTATAGCGGGGACCTATAACCATTGACAGAGATGCGTCGAGGAGGCCCGATGAGAGGCTTCAAAGAGATCGCCAACCAATACACTCCCTCAGAGTGTTGGGGGAAGAAATTTTGCACCGCTAATGGGGGAAGTCACCTTTGAGAGAGAGTGACTGAGCGAATGCATGAAGGATGCAGTAGAGAGAAGGGGGTGTATAACGAATAACAGCGGCTGACCTGAGTGTGAAGAAAGGGAGAGTATGTGGGGGTGGGATCGCGAGTCACCTATCTTAAAGTATAAGTTGAGATGCACATAGTTTTAATGGGAGCTGATGTAGACGTTGCAAAATAAATATTAAGAGATATGTTTATGTAAATGCTTCGAGAGGCAACGTATTGAAGTTCCACCTGCCCAGAAATGGCCGAGGTGCAATCGTTTTTTTAATTTTTTGTCCCCAAATCAGCATGTGAGATAATTTTCAATTTTTTGAAATTCCAAGAGATATTAGGTGATAAAGGATGCGAATCTATGAATGATTCTTTTTTTTTTTCCCAGCTGAAGTATTTACATTATAATACCCTACATAGATAGAATAAAACTTTGGAGTTGAAGCCATGATCATGTTTGCCACCATCATTTCTGCTTGGTCATAAAGGGAGTGTGAACTTACAAGAAATGACAAAATGACAACAAGAATGTTGCGCAGCCATTTCCTGTATTTGAAAGAGACGAAGTCGATCCAGGAACCAAAAAGACAGGGGAGGAAACAGCATCTGCTCACATATCTCCCCGCAAAAGCTAGCCATCTGAAGTCCAGAAGACAAATATTGAGTAGTATTTTGGGTAGGAAAAGAAAGAGAGAGGAAAAAATGGGTAATTATATACCTAACCAATTGTAAGTATAGGTAAGAAGAAAAAATATATAGCTTCCCCCTGTCTCCTGAGGTAATTCTGTTCAATAGTCACTGGAAAGAGAGGGTTATTTTGAGTTTGTAGAAAAATAGATGTCTTTTTGTTTGCATTGTACGATTTCTTAAGAGATATCTAAAACTTAAATAAAGTTATTTTTTTCAAATGCTGCAAATAAAATGTTATTATATTTTCTAATTTTACAACTGCATGCACAGTTGCATGTTTTTTTATAGTTTTGATTGAGAGGTGGATATAGCATTCATATCATAATTGCAACATTTTGAAGAGAAAGATATAATGATTTTGAGAAGCTTATCTAGAGATAATTATTATTAACTAATGTCATTGTCATGAAATTTATAATTATAATTGAGCTAATTAAGATAATTGAGATTCTCAAAGCATCTATTTTGACTTTGAAAATAAAATAATGATACTTTAGTCCGTTTATATCATTTGTTAAGTGGGGTTTACATGGTCAAATGGTTTGTCGAACGCGGTTCGACAGACAAGTGCTTGAAGTGATGTTCGAACGTGTGAACGGGGTATTTGGTTGTCGAACACGTTTGTCGAATGTGTTTGACAACCAAATACCCCGTTCACACGTTCGAACATCACTTCAAACACTTGTCTGTCGAACCACGTTCGACGAACCGTTTGACCGTGTAAGCCCCCCTTTAAGGAAGGATAGTCATAAATATAATGTTGATTGTAGAAGATATAAATAAATAAAATCACGAAATTCTCTTGAAATATCAAGTTTAGTGTAAAATATTTTTAATTTACAATGCTCATTAAGCTTCCAAGAGTTTCATATTTTATTAACAATAATTATCAAATATAATTGCAGTATTTTGTTTAAATATCGTCGAAAGTATATTTGCCTTATAGCGAGTTTGTGCTTTGACTAGACCCTCTGACTTATAAAAAGAGAAAAGATTGCCATAGTAGGCAAGTATGTGTATATTTATTTCACTAGCGTTATTTGCAATGTTAAACAGAAAAAGAATGGATTAATGCTTGTTTACTAAGTTATTTTGTTTTTATTTTTTCTAAGACGCTAGAAAACAAAATCTCGTGTGGTGAGTATAGAGTAAAAGGTAGTTGTGGTTTTTTCCCTTGTATATTTAAGCAGAACGGTAAGTCATAAAAAGAGCCCCTACAAGCGAAAACATTCCTTTCCTTTTTGAAGAAAATAAATTGGTTCAAATTCTCTCTCTCTCTCTCACTCTCTCTCTCTCCTCTCTCTCTCTCTCTCTCTCTCTCTCTCTCTCTCTCTCTCTCTCTCTCTCTCTCTCTCTCTCTCTCTCTCTCTCTCTCTCTCTCTCTCTCTCGCGTCTTTTGCCCCTTCCGTACCTGAAGGATGTTGTTTCTGCATGTTGAAAGAGTATTATGAATATTGATATTTTTTTTAAATTCTTTTGCAAATTTGATAGATGATAAATGTGCCCTAGTTTTATTATATTAGATAAGCCCCCACTGACAAATTGAGCAATCAGAAGGTTGGTGACTATGCTACTATATATATTATGACTGAAGGAATTCTAATAGTAAAAGAAACTGACCAAAAGAAATTGGTTTAAAATGAGCATTATTATGAAATATAAGTATAGAACTCTGTTCTTGCCTGAAAATGCCAGTATCATCTGCATATTTACTGTTATTCCTGATTTATAATTTTTATTTCCATTTTTATTATTTTTATTATGATAATGATTATTATTATTGTTATTATTAGTACATTAACTGTTGTTGTTGCTATCACTCCATGGCCCTCCTGCTAATTATTATTTTTATAATGCTATCAGTAGTAACCAAATGATTTTTATTTTTATTTTAAATACATGCTTTTATGTTATTGTAGTCACTGTTAATAAGAGTTTTTCTTTAGTGGCTGTTCTCGCCATTTCATGACTTCTCTTTTTGATATCTATGGCATACTAATATTATGTATCAGTTGCTTAGCTAAGTCCTAAGTATCTTGGAGTAATGATCTAATGGTGTAGACACATACACAATTACCATCTATATCCAGGCAGCCCCGGCTTGCAATTTTAAAATTTTTTCACATGCCAGTCTCTTTTACCCATTGGAGAGACTGCAAGCACATGCAGATGTAGGGGAGGCGAAGTATGCCATTTGAGTGCTTACATATGGCCATTGCTTGTATGCAGAGGAGATATTTATTCTTTCCTGCATTTGTAATAGCGACATTAGGCCCTATTTTCCGGCCCTAGAATCTACTACAGGCTATTCTAATTGCAGAATTCGAGTTTTTGAAGGAGATCCACCTCCAGGGGATAGGTGGCATGAGAGGAAGAAGGGTCATCGGACTGTCTCAAGAGTCGCACAAACGTTGGAGGAAGAGGCTCCTGGCAGATATATCGGTGCCCTTCAGTTTTCTGACCGGTCTCCAGAAACAGAATTTGCGGTTCCTGTGTACAATCCCGGACCTATCTCACAGTGGAGAGGTGAGGGGATGACAGAATCAAGTGTTGGAATAAGCCCATGACCTAGCAATAATGGGGACAAAGGGAAGGTGGGAATGAAAAAGGGAGATGAAAAATCCCTATAAATAAAACGTTTATGAAAGAGAGAAAGACATATCCCAAAGGACAGTAACTTCTTTTCAGCTACCAAACCATGAACAGAGTAAAGAAAGACCAGGGAGAAGTGTGATGTTCCTCTAAAAATCTCTGAAAGATTTTTAGAGGAACATCACACTGGAACATAAACAAAAATTGTTGTGTCCCTAACTTTTAAGATTTAAGTAAAGAAAGCCTCAATGCCTCCCCTAGAAGTAATACATAGATATAAGAGAAACTGTGTACCCTTGGTTTAATATAGTAAGCGTCATTAATGAATAGTTGTCATTCATCAACAGTGCTTGTATTTTGATTTAGTACTATGATAATATTTCTTGTTGATATACCAACTGCATTTTTCATTAATTGGGTATTATAGCCAATTTTAATTAGTTTTCCTTAAAACTAGCATTAAATTGTTGTTTTATATACAAATGTTTAACTTCTCTTTCCTGAAAGAACTAATAATCTTTTTGTCACTCATTGGTAGCTATATATTGTAATTGTGAATAATTACTTTTGATATTTTCTTTCTTTAGAATGCTTATTGTAAGAAACATATTTTTATTATGCTTGTCTTTTTCAGAAATCACTTGTTCTATATATATTAAGTCCCATGACAATGGAATTTCTTTCAGGAAACTTTAATAAGGATTAAGTAGCATATGGAAATTTTGAAAAGTAATCTATTTAGATAATTATGTGAAAATTTTTATATAGATTCTATTTAGATAACTATGTGAAATTTTTATATAGATTCTCTTTAGATAATTATATAAAACTGTGTCTGAAGTCATCAGATTAGATAATTCTGTCACTGATTAGATAATTCTGTCCCTTTTTTTCCTTAAATTATTATGGTTAGCAAGTATAATACTCTCTAAAATTCTTAATGTCAGGTTGGCGGTGGAGAGTGTCGTAAAAATTTTTTAATTTAGAAGTGTAATATAACATAGCCCACGTGGTGTCAGGGGTGTTCAAGTGGCGTAACTGATATTTTCCAGAGTGGTTTCCCGGTCAAGGGATCTATGGTTCAACCCATAAGCCTCTCACACTCTGGTGCCAATTGCCAATACATATCCGAATTGTCACACAGTTTTATGTCGTTCCGACGAGAGCCGAAAACCAATATCTACATGTACGTATCCACATGCACCTGTGTCAGTGAGGCAACATGGCTTCAGAGAAGGAAGATCAACAGTAACAAACTTATTAGAATTTTATGATGAGGTAAGCCAAATCTTACAGGAAAGAGAGGGCTGGGCAGATTGCATATTCCTAGACTTCCAGAAAGCGTTTGACACTGTTCCACATGGGAGACTTATTAGGAAGCTGCAATCAATGGCTAGAATAGGTGGAAATGTCTTGGAATGGATAAAAACTTACTTAGAAGGAAGGGAACAGAGGGTTAGAGTAAGACACTCAGTGTCTGAATGGAGAAGAGTTAGTAGTGGAGTTCCACAGGGTTCAGTTTTAGGGCCACTTTTGTTCCTTGTATATGTAAATGACCTACCAGAGTCTGTAAATTCATTCATGAATATGTTTGCAGATGATGCAAAGATTGTGAAGAAAGTAAAAAACGAGAACAATGGTAGAGAACTTCAGGAGGATCTAAATAATCTGCATGAGTGGTCAGAAAAGTGGCTAATGAAATTCAATACCTCAAAATGTAAGGTAATGAGAATGGGTACAAGTGCAAGAAGGCCCAAGCTTGACTACTCGGTGGCTGGAGTACAACTTCAGGAGACAGAAAATGAGAGAGATCTAGGAGTAAACATATTGGCAGATTTGTCTCCAGAAATACATATAAATGGCGTAGTAAGGGCAGCATATGCATTCTTATCAAATGTAAGGGTAGCCTTCAGGCACATGGACAAGGAAATGTTCAGAAATATTTATGTAACCTATGTGAGGCCAAAACTCGAATATGCAGCCCCCTTTTGGAATCCGCACTTGAAAAAGCACATAGCTAAGCTTGAAAAAGTTCAAAGACATGCCACGAAACTGGTGCCAGAAATACGCAATCTCGGTTATGATGAGAGGCTGAGGGAATTAGACTTGCCATCACTCGAAGCTAGAAGAGTAAGGGGGGATATGGTGACAGTCTTTAAATTCCTTCATGGTTATGATAGAGTGGATAGGGATCGATATTTCGATATGGCTGGCTCTAGAACTAGAGGTCATAGTTTGAAGCTTCGGAAGAAAACTTGTTTGCAGGATGTAAGGAAATACTTTTTCAGTGTAAGAGTAGTTGATAATTGGAATTCGCTAAGCGAGGAGGTAGTTAATGCTACCTCAATCCATAGTTTTAAGGACAGGTATGATAAGTATCACTAAGTCTAAAAATGGAACCGATGAGGAGACGGGAAGATACGAGCTTTGGGCTCTTTCCCGTAAACACAATTAGGTAATCACAATTAGGTAATCACATATAAGCTCTCCTTGTATCCGATTGGCCTTCTTATAGCCACACCCCTAACACTACTCGAAATGGGCAGAAACCCCCTTTTTTCTAGAAGCCTATTAGGTGAGTCTGTCTAAGCATACCACGCCCTGCCATCTTGGTCGTACAAGAAAGTAAGAAGCAGTAAAAGATCAGAGTCAGTAACAAGTTGTAAGAGGCACGAATAAGATATTAGATTTTACCTTAAGGGGGCGGGGAGCATTGAGGCGTAAGATAAGTGTAGAACTAACTAAATTATTAAGTTAATTCTCGCTTTTGCATTTTAACCTCGCATGCTATAATAAGCTTAGTAATAGAGAACAATGATGAAACATTGGTGGCGTTCTGGTGATATTTAAGTCTACGACTTCGAGTCTAGTATAGTCATAGAATAAAACTATGCGACATTATTATTATTATTATTATTATTATTATTATTTTTTTTTTTTATTATTATTATTACTATTATTATTATTATTGCTATTATTATTATTATCATTATTATTATTATCATTATTATTATTATCTTTATAATTATTATTATTATTATTATTATTATTATTATTATTATTATTATTATTATTATCATTATTATTATTATTATTATTATCATTATTATTATTATTATTATTATTATTATTATTATTATTATTATTATTAATATCATTATTTTTATTATTATTATTATTATTATTATTATTATTATTATTATTATTATTATTATTATTATTATTATTATTATTATTATTATTATTATTATCATTATTATTATTACTAGTGTCGTAAGAAAAGTTTAGGAAATAGAGTGAAATTGATATGGGCCATGTGGTTTGAGAAAGTCAAGTGCTGTAATCAATATCCGCCATGTATTTCTGGGCTGGAGGGTGTTTTGACAACTAGATATATTGTATGCCTCAGGTTCTCTCATATAGGTGCTAAGAGCCGATAGAGGTCAAAGTTGTCCACCCAGTTCCAGATTCCCATGACAAACATCTAATATGTATGTACGTACATGTGCCTGTGAATAGACTTTTTAGGCCTACTTGATGCCCCACCAAAAAACCACCCACAAGGGAGGAGATTGCCTCCAGTTAGAAGCCTATTGGCAGGCTGCTTGAGCCGCCACGCTTACCCTCTTGGTAATGCAACAGTGAGGGTTCAGATGTTCACAGAGAGTGAGTGAGGAGTTAGAACTTGCTTTGAGCAGAACTAAGATCTACATAGAAGTTCTCCATAAGGGGGACGTGGAACTGTAACCTGTAGATGAGGAGCTTTGAGGTGTAAAAATAAGTTTGCAGTTCTAGTAAACACTGTTAAATGAACGATGCATATCTGTTATCACCGACCTTGCTACCAAATCTGAACTAAGACATTACAGACATTCAGGTGAGAATAATTATCACATAACGTGAAGTTCTATACGTCATTATTATTATTATTATTATTATTATTATTATTATTATTATTATTATTATTATTATTATTATTATTATTATTATTATTATTATTATTATTATTATTATTATTATCATTACTATTATTATTATTATTATTATTATTATTATTATTATTATTATTATTATTATTATTATTATTATTATTATTATTATTATTTTTATTATAATTATTATTATTATTATTATTATTATTATTATTATTATTATTATTATTATTATTATTATTATTATTATTATTATTATTATTATTATTATTATTATTGTAGTCACCGTGGCTCAAGCAGTAGCGTCCGCGACTTTGAGGCATCAGATCGAGGGTTTTTGTCCTGCCACAGTCTGAGGTTAGCAAGGGCATGCACTCAGGGTAACGAGAACATCTGCCAAAACCAGTCCTTCACAAGAAGGCAGCCGTTCTAGCCCTTGGTTGAAAAAGGGAGTCCATGAAGTAAAACAGATTTATTATTACTATTATTATTGTTAATATTATTATTATTATTATTATTATTATTATTATTATTATTATTATTATTATTATTATTATTATTATTATTATTATTATTATTATTATTATTATTATTATCATTATTATTATTATTATTATTATTATTATTATTATTATTATTATTATTATTATTATTATTATTATTATTATTATTATTATTATTATTATTATTATTATTATTATTTATAATGTCGTAAAGTATTTCTACCAAAAAGTGTAACATGACATTACCTATGTAATGTCAGGGGTGCTCAAATGGCGTGGCTTGATATTTCCAGTGTGGTTTTCTGGGTAGAGTGTATGTTTACAGAGAGACGACAACCTCTGCATCCCTGATCGATGGAGGTTGTTTTCATAACAGCTTCCACCAATATATACAAGTACATTTGAAAATACACATATAGGCACTCCTTGTATCCAATTGGAGTTCCTTTAGCCACGTCCCTCACACAATAGGTAAGTGGGTGTAACCCCTTTTCTCTGGATGCCTATTGGTGGAGGTGTGGCCAAGCATACCACGCCCTGCCATCTTTGTGATACAAAAAGAGTCAGTAGCAGTGAGAGAGTAGTAAAGTCTTGGGAGTGCCTATACACCAAGCATTTTTACCTTAAGGGGGCGGGAAGCATTGAAGTGTAGAATAAGTGTATAACTAATAAACAAAATATTAAGTTGATCTTGCCTTCTGTTATCACCTCACACTCTATAGATCTGTAGTTGTACAACTAATACGACATTGGCAGAAAATAGCATTATGATTCCTGTTAAGATATGCAATTATACGACACTGGTGGCAGCCTAGTACGATACCACTCCTAAATTACCATGTGACAAGAAGTTATATGCCAGTGCATCTTGTGCCGTGAAAAACATGGAAGATACAGATTATAATGTATCTCTGGCAGCAATGTCGGAGGTAGAAAAAATTCGTCGAATCCTAGAGTTACAAGAATTCTTTAAGACGCCTAAAAGCAAGCGGCGAGGCTGAACCCTCGAGGAGAGATAGTGTGGCTGATGGCAATGACGATGAAACAGACTTCGAGGGCAATGCCTGAAACTCCAACGACTCTCAAAGTATAGATAAAACACAGAAAGTCACAGTTCATCCCCGTCCCCGTATAGGAAAAGCGCCCAGCTGTAAGACTCGTCCCCTACATTTTGATACTGAGGGAAAGTTGCTGAAACTTAGTTCATGAAGGTTGAGAAGCGTCAACTGGAGAGCCGATTGGTCAACTTGGGAAAGAATTTCAGCTCAATTCAAGTATTTCACCATGCGGAGCACTGTGAATGGTGTTTTGAGGAACAACACCCATACTAGGTGTTGTTTGTTGCTGATTTCAACTAAGAAGACACCTGAGGTGGTGAATCGGCGATATTACGTGAGATATGGATGATGTCGGCTAGAAAACTAGCGAGTCCAGAAGAAATGAAAACCCCCTCCTCCAGTACCAGAGGCTGTGACATTCTTCAAGTAGCACATCAAAATAGCTAAGTACTTGTAATTTTTATCCAGTGAGTAATGGGACAAATATTAAAATAAACTGAGGTTGAAGGACTCTGCCATTTTATCTTGTAGATATGTTTTGACTCAGCCACCCCACTTATAAAAGGGAGTATGGCTTTAGTAAATTAACAGCAGTAGAATTTTTGTACCCATTACTAAACTAGATCTATCTATCCATCTACCTTGGCAGATTCCCCCTTTAATTGGGGGGTAGCTGACATAAAAAAAAGAAAACAATAAGTGGATTACTTTGCTCTATGGGCAATGAAAAGGGAGCTAGCGACAGTTCAGATGGCACTGCTGGAGTGCCACAGCCCATCTTCCCGGCTCTTCCACAACCCAGGTATCTTCACAACTGCCAACTTCCCTGCTGCCCCTACCACAGGGCTACCTTTGTAAGATGCAGCCCCGTGGTAACAGCAGATGCCCATCAGAGCTGCGTCACATTCGCTCGCCACTCATTCCTATTCCTAGCACGCTCACTTGCTTCCCTCAAATTCATCCTCCTATCATTCAGGGCTTTCCTTACTCCATCCATCCACCCAAACCTAGGCCTCCCTCTAGCATTTCTCCCATCAACTCTCGCATTCATCATCTTTTTCATCAGTCTTTCATCATCCATCCTTTCCACATGGTCAAACCATCTCAAAACATTTATATCTACTCTGCCTGCAATTTCTCTACTCACACCTGTTCTTGCTCTCACCACTTCATTCCTAACCCCATCCAATCAAGATACACCAATCATACTCTTCAAGCATTACATCTCAAGCACATTTAGTTTCTATCTCTCACTTACTTTCATACCTCATAATTCTGAGCCATACATCACAGTTGGCACAACCACGTTCTCATTCAAAACTTTCTCAGCATTCATTTCCAGCCCTCTATTATTCATCACCCCTTTCAACGTACCCAACACTTTACATCCTTCATTCACTCTGTGACACACATCTGCTTCCACTCCACCATTTGCACTATAACCAAGCCTAAATACTTAAACAGATCAAATTCCTCAAGTGTCTCTCTATTCAGCATAACATTCAATCCAGCACCATCCTCATTTCTTGTACACCTACATTCACTCGCAACTTCCTTCTCTCACACACCATTCCAAATGCTGACACTAACTGACACAGCTTCTCCTCTGAATCTGCCAACAACCACAGTATCATCTGCAAACAGCAACTGATTCAGCTACCACTCGTTATCATCCCCATCTACCATTCTCAAATCTCGACCACGCACTCACTCATTCACCTCTCTTACGACTCCATCAATATACAAATTGAACAGCCATGGTGACATCACACATCCCTGTCTCAGTCCCACACACACTGGAAACCACTCACTCACTTCATTCTCTACCCTAACACAAGCTCTACTGCTCTCATACAAACTCTTCACTGCATGCAACAATTTACCATTAATTCCATGTAATCTCAAAACATTCCACATTGTTTCTCTATTAACTCTATCATACGCTTTCTTCAGATCCAAAAATGCAAAATACACATCCTTTCCCTTTGCTAAATATTTCTCACATAACTGCCTAACTATAAAAATCTGATCTATACAACCTCTACCTCTCCTAAAACCACTCTGCACTTCCGCAATCACATTTTTTGTCTTATCCCTAATCCTATTAACCAGTAACCTACCATACACTGTTCCTACCACACTCAACAAACTTATACCACTAAAATTACACCATTCCTACAGATCTCCCTTACCTTTGTATAGGGGCACTATACAAGCAATCACCCATTCCACTGGCACCATTGACAACATAAAGCATATATTAAACACTTTCACTAACCATTCCAATGCAGTCACACCCTCTTCTTTAAACATCTTCGCTCTCACACCAGCCATTCCAGGTGCTTTACTTGCTTTTGCTTCATACCATGCCCTTTTCACCTACTCTCTTGTAATCTCTCTCTCATTTTCATCTCCCATTACTGTCACTTGAACACCTCCCACTGCCACTATAGCTGCCTCTCTATCTTCCTCAACATTCAGCAACCACTCAAAATATTCTACCCATCTTTTCCTTGAATCCTTCCCTCTTAACATCTGTCCATTCACATCTTTCACTGTCTCTTCCATCCTCGATCCACCCTTCCTTACTCTCTTCACTTCTTTCCAAAACTTTTTATTCTCCTCATATGACCTACTAAAATCCTGTCCCCACCTAACATTTGCCAACCTCTTCTCTTTCTCTACCTTTTGCTAGGTTTCCACATTTTTCTCCCTATATCTTTCATACTTCTCCCTACTGTTACACTGCAGCCATTCCTCAAAAGCCCTCTTTTTCTCTTTCACCTTCATTTTCACCCCTTCATTCCACCATTCGCTGCCCCTCCTCATGCCACCTCCAACAAACCTCTTTCCACACATATCACTTGCATTTCCCACAAAACATTAATTCATCAACCCCCATTCCTCCTCTAACTCCCCAACGTTTCTTTCTTTCACCCTGTCACATGCCACTTTCAACCTGTCCTGATATTCCTATCTCCTCTCTGGCTTTTTCAACTCTTCCACCTTCACCATTTCCCTTCTACATCCCCCCATTCTATTTCCCCACTCTTTTGCTACTACCACTTTTGCTTCAACCAAAAAATTATCAGGCATCCCAGCAGCCACACCCCTATATGCATGCACATCTTTCACTCTACCAATCATGTTCCTTGCTACCAACACATAATCCATCAATGCTCTTTCTTTCACTCTTCCATTTGCCACTCTCATCCATGTATACTTATTTATTAATTTCTTCTTGAAAAAACTATTACCTATCACCAACTCTTGCCTTACGCACATCTCTAACAGTCTCTCGCTACTCTCATTCCCATATGGTACCCCATACTTTCCTACAACACCTTCTACCTCTCCATCACCCACTCTGGCATTCAAGTCACCCAACACAACTACATAGTTCCTTCTACTCAAACCATCCACACACCTAGTTAACTCATTCCAGAATGCATCCTGCTCTTCCCCACATCTCTCATATACTGGCCCATACGCACTAACAAAACCCCAACATTCCCTAGCTATCCTAGCCCTCACCCACATCAGCCTAGATGACACTTCTTTCCATTCCACTACCTTATTTACCATCCATTCACTCAGCAAAAATGTCACACCTTCTCTTGCTCTCCCCCTTTCAACCCCAGACACCCTACATGTCACATCACCAAATGCCACTTCTCCTTTTCCTTTCATCTTCGTCTCACACAATGCCAATGCATCTATCCTCCTCCTACTAAACATATATCCAATCTCACATCTTTTGCTCTCTATCGTACTTCAACCATGCACATTTAGACACCCCAAAACTAGAGTTTGGGGAAAAGTTATTCTCCCCTCTCCTCCCCTTCTTCTTTGACGTCTCGCAGGAGGTTAATACAAGAGGGGGATTCCTAGTCCCCTCTCCCCGTCCACTTTTAGCTGCCTCTTACGACACCAGGGGCACCTAAACTAGATAATTTTTACTAATAACTATAAGCAGTGATAAACTCGATTTTTGTCATAATTAGAACAATATAATGAGTAATTGCATTTGAAGGGTGTTCAATTTATTTTTTTTATTACCTACGTTAAGTATTAAACAGGCGAAGGTATTGATTTTAATTGAGAACAAAATTAATATATGTGTAAAATCATTTTTATGTTAATTTTCTAAAGCGGAAGTAGAGCAGTTTTACTGAGTATCATTTGCGGGAGTGACAGTGTTTACAAAAAAATATGTAAGCAATAGTGCTTTCTCTAGACTCCATAATGCACTAAAAACAAAAATTACATTGTGAAATAAACGTAAATCCGTTTTTGAAGTCTTTTTATTTTATCATGTTTGATATTCTCCAAGAGTGGAATGCGTAAGTGAGCGATCGAACTCTCAACTTCGTTATTATGAAGTAATTGTCATTGTATTGATTATTTGCTATTAAAATACATATATATTATATTCATTAAATAATCAGAGACTTTTGTGATGTTATTAAGATTATTGCAGTTTGATATAACTAGTTTTTTTTGTTCGTTAAGATGTTATGCAGGCGGGGAAGGAGAGTAGAGTAAATTGTGCCGTGATAGGTAGGTTAGGGTGTCATCCTACCATACTGCACACGGGGAGTATAGAGAGGACTTACAACCGTTGATAAATACACGCCGAGAATGCCAGATGAGTGGCTTCGAAGAAACCGCCAACCCAAACACTCCCTCAGGGTGTTGATGGGGAGAAATGTTGCACTGCGACTGGGGGAAGTCGCTGTCGAGAGAGAATGGTTGAGCGAATGGTTGGATGGAAGTGGTATAACGAGAAACAGTGACTGACCCGAGTAAAAGAAAGGTGGGTGGGTGTCTGGGGGGTGGGGTCGCGAGGCACTTGTCTTAAAGCATAAGTTGATATGCGCATAGTTATAATGGGAGGTGATTTAGACGTTGCAATATATACTAAGAGATATGTTTATGTAAATGCTTCAAGAGTCATTGTAGTAAAGTTCCACCTGCCCAGATATGGCCGAGGTGCAGTCCTGTTTTTATTATGTCCCCTACTCCGCCAGTGAGATAGTTGTTCAGTTTTCGAAATTCCAAAAGAGATATTAAGTGATAAAGGACGCGAATCTATGAATGATTTTTTACTTTTTTTGGCTGAAGTATTTACATTAATTGTTCAAAAAAATACTCTAAATAGATAAAATAAAACTTTGAAATTTAAGCCATGATAAAGTTTCCCACTATTATTCCAGCTTGGTCATAAGAAAGGAGTGTGAACTCACAAGAAATGACAAGAATGCCGCGCAGCTGTTGCCTGTATTAATTTGAGTTCATAGAAAAATGTTTTTTTTTTTATGTATGCTTCTTTAACAGATAATGAAGCTTAAGCAAAGTTCATTCTTTAATGTTGCAAATGAAATATATATTTTTTTCTAATTTTATTACTGCATGCACTGATACACGTTTTCTATATTTTTTTAGATACACTTTTTTATATTATTATTTTTTTTATGTTGAGAAGTGTATATAGCCTTCATACGATGATTGCAACATTTCGAAGAGATAAAGTATATTAACGATTTTGAGGATCTTATCTGAAGATAAATACTGTTAATTATTGCCATTGTCATGAAATTTATAATTACTGTTATTCTAATTAAGATAACTGAGATTCTCAGAGCGTATATTTTGAGTAGGATATTAAAATAATGATACTTAATTCCTTTTATATCGTTTGTTTAGAAAGAATAATCGTTGATTTTGTTGCTTGTAGTAGATATAAATAAATAAAAAAAATAAGAAAATTCTCTTAAAATATCGGCTTTAGTGTAAAATATTTTCAGTTTACAATGCTTGTTAAGCTTCCAAGAGTTTCATATTTGATTAACTGTATTTATTAAATAGAAGTGTAGTATTTTGTTTAAATTCTGTCGGAGGTATGTTTGACTTATAGTGTGTGGTTCGACTCGACCCTCCGATTTATGTTAAAAAAAGAAACTTGATAAAAGTATGGATTTATGCTTCAATGTCTCTTTACTTGTATACTAAATTATTTTTCTTTTATTTTTTTGAAATGCTAGAAAACAAAATTTCGTGTGGTGAGTATAGAGTAAAAGTTAGTTATTGTTTTTTCCCTTATATATTTAAGCAGGAAAGCAGGTCATAAAGGGCAGGTCATGAAAACACCCCTACAGCGACGGAATACATTTCCTTTTTGAAGAAAATAAGTTGGCTCTCTCTCTCCCTCTCTCTCTCTCTCTCTCTCTCTCTCTCTCTCTCTCTCTCTCTCTCTCTCTCTCTCTCTCCTTTGCGTCTTTTACCCCTTCCGTACTGAAGGATATTGATTCTGTATGTTAACTGAGTACTTTGATTGTTGATTTCTTTTTTAATTCTTTTGAAAAATTGCTAGATGATAAATATGACCTAGCTTTATTATGTTTGATGAGTTTTTGCATGCTGATATTGCATAATTAATGAAGAAATTTAATTGAATAGTAATGAGAGTTTTTCTGCCACGTATTGCAACTGTCTTGAAAAATATATGAGCTCCCACTGACAAATCGAACAACAAGAAGGTTGGTGACTATCCTACTATATATATTGTGACAACAGCAATTTGAAATATTATAAAAGAAACTGACAAAAAAAAAAAGATTTAAAACGAGCATTATTATGAAATATAAGTACAGAACTTTGTTCTTGCCTCAAAACGCCAATATCACTTGTATATTCACTGTTGTTCTTGATTTAGTATTATTATTTCCATTATTATTATTATTATTATTATTATTATTATTATTATTATTATTATTATTATTATTATTATTATTATTATTATTATTATTATTATTACATTGGCTGTTGTTGTTGCTATTACTCCATGGCCTTTCTTGCTAATTATTATTTCCGTAAGACTATCAGTAGTAACCAAATGATTTGCATTTCTTTTTATTCATGCCCTTGTGTTACTGTAGTCACTGTTAAGAGTATTTCTTTATTGGCTGTTCTCAGCATTTCATGACTTTTCTTTTTGATATCTATAGCATACTAATGTTATGTAGAGATGATCTATCAGTTACTCAGCTACGTCCTAAGTATCTTGGAATAATGATCTAATGGTGTAGACACATGCTTACAACTACCACCCTATTTCCAGGCAGCCCCGACCTGCAATTTCATTTTTTTTTTAAATACCAGTCCCCTTTACCCATTGGAGAGGTTGCAAGCATCTGCAGATGCAGGGGAGGAGCACTTTACCCTTTGAGTGCTTACATATGGCCATTGTTTGTACCCAGAGATGATATCTATTCTTTCCTGCATTTGTAATAGCGACATTAGGCCCTATTTTCCAGCCCTAGAATCTACTCCAGGATATTTTTAAATGACAGACTTTGAACTTGAGAGTCAGATCCACCTCCGGGAGATAGGTGTCGTGAGAGGAAAAATGGTCATAGGACTGTCATGAGATTCGTAAAAAGCGGGTGGAAGAGGCTCATGGCAGATATATCGGTGTCCTTCTGTTTTCCGGCCGGTCTTCAGAAGCAGGATTCGTGGTTTGTTGTTACAACCTAGACCTATCTTGCAGCATAGAAGTGAGGGGCTGAAGGAAAAAAGGTGTGGGGATGGCCCAATACCTAGCAATACCCCAAATAGAGGGACTCCATATGGGGACAAAGGGAATGTGGGATTGAAAAAGGGAGATGAAAAATCCCTATGAAGATAAAAAACATATATGAAAGAGAGAGAGAGACATGTCCCAAAGGATAATAAATTCTTTTTCGGCACCAAACCTGAGCTGTATTTTTTTTTCTTTAGATTATAAGATTTAAGTTAAGAAAGCCTCAATGCCTCCCCTAGAAGTAGTATATAGATATGAGAGAAACTATTTACCCTAGGTTTAATATAGTAAGTGTCATTGATTCAGTTTTATCAGATAACTGTCATTCATAAACAGTGCTTGTATTTTGATTTAGTACTATGATAATCGTTTTTTTTAATGATGAAAATTTAAAGATATTTTTCACTTACAAACTGTATTTTATATAAATTGGGTATTATAACCATTTTTAATTATTTTCTCTTTACTATTAAAATGTATTATTGAATAGTTGTTTTTAGATATAAATGCTTACTACTCTTTAATGAAACAATTACTAATAATTTTGTCACTCATTAATTGCTATATAATGTAATTGTGAATACTTAATTTTGATAATTTTTTATTTTCTTTAGATTCTTTAATTGGAATGCTTGTTGTGAAAACATATTTTTCTTTTGTTTGTCGTTTTCAGGAATCGCATGTTCTATATATATTGAGTGTACCCATGACAATGAAATCTTTTTCGGGAAACTTTAGTATTAGAGAGCATAGGGAAATTGAAAATGTAATACATTTAGAAAATTATGTGCGATTTTGATATATAATAAATTTAGATGATTACGTGAAGTTTTGATATATAATATATTTAGATAATTGTGTATAATTTTGATATGTAATACAGAGAAGAAATCTATTTAGATAATTATGTGAAACTTAATACAGAGAAGTAATCTACTTAGATAATAATGTGAAACTTTGAGATTTAATACAGAGAAATAATATATTTAGATAACTATGTGAAACTTTTAGATATAATACTTAGAAGTAATCTGTTTAGATAATTATTGAAAATGTATGCCTTAAGTCATCAAATTAGACAATTTTGCCGTGTTTTTTTTCTTAAATAATTATAATTACCAAATGCTGGAAATCTCTAAAATCTGTAATGCTTCGCCTGAAATGGGGCATTGCAGGATGGTGGTGGAGAGTGTTGTAAAGTAATTCTATCCAAGAAGTGTGACATGACATTACCCATGTAATATCAGGGGTGCTCAAGTGGCGTGACTTGATATTTCCAGTGTGGTTTTCTGGGTAGAGTGTGTGTTTACAGAGAGATGACAACCTCTGCATCCCTGATCGATGGAGGTCAGAAATGTCAAGCAGTTCTGGGTTGTTCTCATGAGAGCTTCCACCAATAAGTACATGTACATTTGAAAATACACATATAGGCACTCCTAGTATCCAACTAGCATTCCATTAGCCACGCCCCTCACGCCATAGGTAAGTGAATGTAACCCATTTTCTCTGGAAGCCTATTGGTGGAGGCGTGGCCAAGCATACCACACCCTGCCATCTTAGTGATACAAAAGAGTAAGAAGCAGTGAGAGAGTAGTAAAGTCTTGGGAGCGCCTATACACCAAGCATTTTTACCTTTAGAGGGCGGGGAGCATTGAGGTGTAGAATAAGTGTATAACGAAATAAACTAAATGTTAAGTCGATCTTGCTTTCTGTTATCAGCTCGCTCGCTATAGCCCTGTAGTTGTACAACTAACACGATACTCGTAGAATATAGCATTGCGATTCCTATTAAGATATTCATATATGCAATAATAATAATAATAATAATAATAATAATAATAATAATAATAATAATAATAATAATAATATTATTATTATTATTATTATTATTATTATTATTATTATTATTATTATTATTATTATTATTATTATTATTATTATTATTATTATTATTATTATTATTATTATTATTATTATTATTATTATTATTATTATCATTAATTATTATTATTATTATTATTATTATTATTATTATTATTATTATTATTATTATTATTATTATTTTTATTATTGTTATTATTATTATTGTTATTATTATTATCATTATTTATATCATGATCATATTTATAGTGTTCATTATTTTTATTATTATTATAATTATTTATATCATCATCATATTTATAGTTTTCATTATTATTAACATTATTATTCTCATCGCCTTAAGGTGACAAGGAAGAGAATCTAGATTAAAAGTAAGGGAAGGATCATTAAAAAGCCTGATTGCCTTTGATTGAACACTCTCGAAGACATAAGTGTAAAAAGAAGCACCCGAAATGTGCAAGCAGTATTCTAAGCAGGGGCGGATGAGATCTTCGTAGAGTTTAAATAACTGGTTCCGGGTTTTACGTCGCGGACTCCCTTATAAACCAAGGGCTAGGACGGTTGCCTTCTTGCGAAGGACTTGTTCTGGCAGATGTAATCCTTACGCTGAGTGCATGCCTTTGCTAACCTCAGACCGTGACGGGGCGCGAACCCTCGACCTGACGCCTCAGAGTCGGAGACGCTACCGACTGAGCCACGGCGACTACTGGAAAAAGGAAAAATAATGACAAAAATTAAACAGAATCCCCAATAGTATTTTTAATACGGATCTAGAAATTTGGTTTATGAAACTCCACCAAAGACAGTTAGACTCTATCTGGATTCCTAATATATTAATAGAATAAAAAGAGTAAATTTCGTTAGTTTCGAAGACAATAGGTCTATCAGGAGGAGAAGAATATAAAGAGATAGAAAGAAACAGTGTCTTGGAGGCATTTAATTTAACTAAATTTTGGATGCCCCACTCAGATTCGCTCTGCAAATCGGATTTGAGAGTAGAAAGAGTGATACAAGACTGATTAATTGTAGCAGATAAAAGTTGGGAAGAGAACTCAGAGGAAAATGAAGAATACATCCTTAGAAACAGGCATATAGCATAAAGGAGGAGGGAGAATGATGAAGATCGTTGATGAAGAGAAGGAACACATTAGATGAAAGAATAGAGCACTGTGGAACACCACAAGTAGCATGGAATGAGCTAGATGTTGCGACGTCAGCAACTACATATATAAAATGGTCAGAAAGAAAACTAGAAATAAGAGAGGAGAGGGAAGGGTAAAGCCATAAGCAAGGAGTTTGGCCAACAGAGTATTGTGTGAGGCCCTGTGAAAAGCTTTAAAGTTATCAAGGGCGATGGCATAGGATTCCCCATACTTCTTCAGAGAAGATGACTATCGTGAGTTAGATATAACAGAAATCAAAAGTGGATTTTGCCTTACGGAAACTGTACTGGTGATTGGAGATTATAAATTTAGATTCAAGATGCTTTAAAAGCGATAATTGATTAAAGTCTCAAATACATTAGCAATATCAGAGGTTAGGACAATACTTCGGTAACTGGAAGGAGTAGAGCGGTCACCTTTCTTAGGAATATAAGCATGTTTCCAATATGAAGGATTGATGCTTGTTGAGAGAATGAGGCAAAAAGACGGTAAAGCCCTGGAGCCAGTTCATCTGCAAATCTGTAAGGAACCTTGTAGGGATACCATCGGGTCCCTACACCTTGTTCGTATTTGTTGTTATTACTGTTTTATTTTTATTCTCATCATTAATTGTTATCAATATTGTAAATGAGGATTTATTTAACAAATGCTGTGAGGAATCAAATAAGGAAATGTGGCACAGGAGCTTTGCTTAGGGCGTTCATTCTACCACAGAGGTCATAAAAGAGAATGAGCCGGAGAAAGTGGTAATAAAAAGTAAAATTATTAAACACACTGAAAGGCTTTCTTGTAGTCTGCTCATTAACTTTCGTTCATTATATGAATGAGACTAAAGTCTGTTTGTTGCTCAAAATTGGCAAATCATCAGTGTTAGACAACATAATGCCACCTGCACGGTGTGTTTGACAACAACAAAAGTGGCTTTATAATTAAATCTGCAAGGATTTGATCTAGACATCCCAGTCTCAATTCCCAACCGCAGACGTTAAATGAACTTTAATATTTTATGAAGTATGTTATTTATTTCTCACACATCTTCCTATCTTATCTCATAATTGCTATTTTCATAAATAAATTTATAGCATTGGTTTGTGTTTATTCTGTATCGAGTTCCTATTGGTTCCAAAAAATACAAGAATTTTACATATACATCCTCCTTTCACAATATACCGAAAATTTTCTATAGCTTTACCTATATTGTTAATCCTTAAAAAAATTTTCAAGTGCTCAATGTGATTTACAATGCTTCTTGATATTATTTTGCATAGCACTTTAATATATTACTTTTCTATGATCCGAAAACTATTCTTTTTTAAAGATAACTAGATACTTATAACTGAAAAACTACGGTACTTAGTGTACAGTATATTTGTGTTTGTTAGTTTGCATGCAGCAATTTTTTTTCTTACCTGAAATCTACATTGCAATTTAAATTTATTTTTTTAGGACATTACATCTTTCCAGCGCCAAAATTCACCATGAAAGCTGAAACGCATTGGGAAACCTCCCCAGTATTTCGATGGAATTTGAAAGATCTTGACATTAAAACTAAATCTGTTCAGAAAACATTAGAGCCTCTGTTAATGCAGGTAATATAGAGCTTTCTCTTTTTTCCTGGTATTAAATTAGCAATAAATGACTTGATATTTAGTTACATTCTAATATGATCATTTTCTTTTGTGATGTATTCATTGAATGTATTTTTGTACTAATAACACGATGCACTTCAAAATAAGTTCCTGAATTGTATGTATGTTTCCTTAATCATTCATATTTTAGTTTCCAGATACCGTAAATCTATCTCTTGAAACTTTTCTTTTGTGAATTGCTTAATAAAAATGATAAATGGTTGTATTTCAAATGTAAGAACGGGGAAATGTGCACATTTTCATAGCAAAAGGCCTGGATAAAACAGTAAGTGAATACAATATTTCCTGCATTTATACTAAAGTTCTTCAAAATAAAGAAATTTTTGGAAGTGAGTTATTTTTCGATATTTGCAATTGTAATGCAAATAATATTCATATAACAACCACAAGTAAAATGTTCCATGATATTTTCACTGTATGCTCCTAGGTAACGATGCTTAAATTTCAGCATATCCTGGTGGAAGGACTCATATTGCTTCTCTGAGTAAGCTTTAAAAATTTATCAAGATGAGCCCCAAAGGACACCATGCAATCCTTTTTGACTTAAATCTTCACCAGAGCCTCAACCGTTTCCACAATTTTTATCCTTATAGTGAACAAAAAGCCCCAAACCACTGCGATAAAGCTGCCATGAGTTTTTCCTTCCTACTGAGCTTCTTGGGAAATGCTGAACACTCTAGGATCTTCATTAATTATTGCTTAGGGAAGACACCAGCTTTGGCCTTTGCCTCTGACAACTTAAGGAAATAGTGGCTGACACTTAACACTGTGTTTCCCAGTTAGAAAACTTGGTCTATTGGAGTTAGTTCTCCAAATTGTAGTGCCCCGTGATATTCCCACTTTTACAAATGCAGAGTTAACAGAGCAGCATGGTGATGACTCCTTGGAGACTCATCAGGAATGCCACCATTCTAAAGTATCCAATTACCACCAAGCCATGCTCATAATACTTTAAGCTTAACTCAAAGTTTTGATGCTATTGCATCCTTTTTTGAGTTGCACCGAATGAGCAAGGGGAAGAGACAGATACTCATGCCTTTTATTGAGCAACATTGCTTTAAGATAACCTGACGACTTATGAATAAAGAGTCGCCAAATGGTAGGATTACAGACAATTCTAGTTGGTTCATACAGACCGGTTACTTTGTGGCAGAAGCAGAGCACATATTGAAGAATGGAAAAGCTTGAAATATTACGTTGATGCTACCTCTGATTTGCGACTACCACACTATGCAGTAACAAATCCCACTATTTGAGCCTGGCTTTCAAAAGCTTAGTATTCGGCTTTGTCAGACTATGATCTCTGCTCAAATCACTGAGGTCTCTTTGATTGTGTAGTACGGGTTTCTCTTACCAGCTGCAACTCTGAGATTGTAATCTGAGCCTTTAAAATCCAACTCCTCTTCTGTTTTTGCTGCTCTCTTTTGAGGATAGCTACTTTCTCCTCTGTGATATGAGTACAGGGTGCTCTGGGTAGTTTCATGGTAGCGATGGCTGATTCATCTTGGCAGCTCAGCTTTTTGGAGGATTCATCATGCAGAAGTAGCAATTGCTTGAGAGGTCAGTAGGTTCACGCTAATCTTGGAATAGCGATCTTCTTGTCTCTCTTTTTCTCTCTGTATCATCCTCCAAAGCAAATCAAAATTGTCGTCGTGGAGATAAAATTTTAAATATCCACAACTAATTTGCAAGAGGCTCATGCAAAATGTATGTGATGCATTTTTTATATTACTCGAAATAAAAAAAAATTGATAATAAAACGATATTCAAATCTCCACATATCTAAGATTTGAATATTATAAAATCTTACGTTTTAAGCAACACAAAATTGTCCGTCTCACCTTCTAAAAAGTGTTTTGCAATGCTCGTAAGTAAAAAAAAAGGTGCCTAGAGTTGGTCTTCATTCCAGATAGGCATGCAGAAATATACCCTGTGTAGGTTTCACAGATTTTAGCTAATGTTGTCATAGAGCACCCTTTTGCTGATAAATTGGCCACAAACATTGTGAAATGTTTCTGGAGAATGCTTGAGCCTTGTAAAGCCATATCAGATAAAATCAGACAGGTTTATGTGTTCACATAGACAACTAGAATTAACAAGAAGTAGTATGTCCTTGTACATCAGTTACTGTGGAATTTTTTGAAAAATTCTGAAAGATTCTTGAATAATCTAGTACGTTCTACAACATTCTTGGAAATATTTGAATATTATGATGAGCTTTACGCAATTTTAGAAAATTCCTGAAAAGTCCTTCAAGTTCAAGAAAATTTTCCAGGAGGTATTTAGCACTGACTATACCTGAAGTTATCTGGAGAATAGGTAAACTTGAAACTTCATTATAAATGTCACAATACTAAGGCTTGACGAGAAATATGGCATATTTCAATTTACCTCACGCAAAAAGAATTAAGAGAAAACACCTCCGGCTACGAACAAACAACAGTAAAAATTGGCATTAGGAGTCTCATTCAGTATTTTTCTATATTCTAGGTAACAACACTGGTGAATACACAGGGCACCACCTCCAAGAAGAAAAAAGGGAAGAGTAAACGAGCACATGTGTTAGTGGCAGCGGTAGAAGCAGCGACGGCCCATTTTATAGAAAAGGGAAAAGAAATAGTTAGAGATTCTCCAGAGATTAGTGATCAGATGAATGAAGCTATTGCAGATGTTCACAAATCAGGTAAGTTATATCTGTCTATTTGTGTGCATTTTGTGTTCATATAAATATATTATAGGTTCCATGAAATTCCATATCTGTAATAATCCACCCCAAATATTATTCCCACAATATTCCTAACACAAAAATTCCACCCCATGTAATTACCACTCTGCAAAATTTTCTCATCACCAATTTTTCACACAATGAAATCTAACATAGACTAACCTAACTTAACCTAACCTAACCTAACTTAACCTAACCCAAGCAAACTTAACCTAATCTAACTTTACTTTACCTAACTTAAATTAAGCTAAGCTAAGCTAACCTATATATATATATATATATATATATATATATATATATATATATATATATATATATATATATATATATATATATATATATATATATATTTATATACATAAATATATATATATATATATATATATATATATATATATATATATATATATATATATATATATATATCTATATATATATATATATATATATATATATATATATATATATATATATATATATATATATATATATATATATATATATATATATATATATATATATATATATATATATATATATATATATATATATATATATATATATATATATATATATATATATATATATATATATATATATTTATGAATAATTTTTAACCCCGACCGGGACTCGATCCTAGGACTTATGATTACTAAGTCAAGGCGCTACCACTACACCACGGAAGGTTAGAAGGAATCCAACCTTATAGCTTATATCTGCCATACTTAGGAAATGAACACATTCTAAATGAATGCCACTATGTTCATATTACAGATTCCCAACCTCACTCGTGGCTTCATTTTAACATATAATTCAAATCCCAATCTCATTCGGGCCATGAAATAACCAGATAAGCACATTACATATGTGAAAACATGAATCATTTTTTACACTGACCTGGACTCGAACCTCGGACTTATGATTACTAAGTCAAAGCGCTACCACTACACCACAGAAGGTTAAAAGGAATCCAACCTTATTGCTTATATCTGCTATACTTAGGAAATGAACGCATTCTAACTGAATGCCACTATGTTCATATTACAGATTCCCCAACCTCACTCGTGGCTTCATTTTAGCATTTAATTCAATTCCAAATCTCATTCGGGCCATGAAATAACCAAATAAGCACATTACATATGTGAAAACATGAATCATTTTTTTATCCCGACCGGGACTCGAACCTAGGCCTTATGATTACTAAGTCAAGGCGCTACCACTACACCACGGAAGGTTAAAAGGAATCCAACCTTATAGCTTTTATCTGCTATACTTAGGAAATGAACGCATTCTAACTGAATGCCACTATATTCATATTACAGATTCCCCAACCTCACTCGTGGCTTCATTTTAGCATTTAATTCAATTCCCAATCTCATCCGGGCCATGAAATAAACAAATAAGCACATTACACATGTGAAAACATGAAAAAAAATTTTACCCTGACCAGGACTCGAACCTAGGACTTATAATTACTAAGTTAAGGCGCTACCACTACACCACAGAAGGTTAAAAGGAATCCAACCTTATAGCTTATATCTGCTATACTTAGGAAATGAACGCATTCTAACTGAATGCCACTATGTTCATATTACAGATTCCCCAACCTCACTCGTGGTTTCATTTTAGCATTTAATTCATTTCCCAATCTCATTCGGGCCATGAAATAAGCAAATAAGCACATTACATATGTAAAAACATGAATCATTTTTTACCCCGACCGGGACTCGAACCTAGGACTTATGAATACTAAGTCAAGGCGCTACCACTACACCACGGAATGTTAAAAGGAATCCAACCTTATAGCTTATATCTGCTATACTTAGGAAATGAACGCATTCTAACTGAATGCCACTATGTTCATATTACAGACTTCCCAACCTCACTCGTGGCTTCATTTTAGCATTTAATTCAATTCCCAATCTCATTCGGGCCATGAAATAACCAAATAAGCACATTACATATGTGAAAACATGAATCATTTCTAACCCCGACCGGGACTCGAACCTAGGACTTATGATTACAAAGTCAAGGCGCTACCACTACACCACGGAAGGTTAAAAGGAATCCAACCTTATAGCTTAAATCTGCTATACTTAGGAAATGAACCCATTCTAACTGAATGCCACTATGTTCATATTGCAGATTCCCCAACCTCACTCGTGGCATCATTTTAGCATTTAATTCAATTCCCAATCTCATTCGGGCCATGAAATAACCAAATAAGCACATTACATATGTGAAAACATGAATAATTTTTTTACGCCGACCGGGACTCGAACCTAGGAATTATGATTACTAAGTCAAGACGCTACCACTACACCACGAAAAGTTAAAAGGAATCTAATCTTATAGCTTATATTTCCTAAGTATAGCAGATATAAGCTATAAGGTTGGATTCCTTTTAACCTTCCGTGGTGTAGTGGTAGCGCCTTGACTTAGTAATCATAAGTTCTAGGTTCGAGTCCCGGTCGGGGTGAAAAAATGATTCATGTTTTCACATATGTAATGTGCTTATTTGGCTCTTTCAT
>JAXCGZ010005849.1:57500-60000 GCA_037179515.1 Halocaridina rubra
ATGTTTTTTGTGATGATTTGATTATTATTAATGCGCATATAGCTGAGATTCAAATCAAATGCGTAAAACAAAGCCACGAGTGAGGTTAAAAGAGGTTATAATATAAGCAAAAAAAGGCATTCAGATAGAGTGCATTCATTCCTAGTATATCAGCTAAGCTATAAGGTCTGCTTCTCCTTTAGACTTTCAGTATTGTATTTGATAGGGCCTTGGCACAGTAATTATGTCTAAGGTTCGGGTCCCGTTCAGGGGCAAAATATGATTCATGTTTTCACATATGTTAATGTGTATCTGATTATTATTAATGCCTATTACCTGAGATTTGAAATGAATTCGAAAAACGAAGCCACGAGTGAGGCCATTTTTTTGAAAAAATAAAATAGGATTTCAAATAGAATGCGTTCATTCCTAATAAAATGTGTCTTACTTTGGGGTTCCAGTCAGGGGCAAAATATGATTCATGTTTTCACATAAGTTAATGTGTTTATTTGATTATTATTAATGCCTATATAGCTGAGATTTGAATTAAATGAGAAAAACCAAGCCACAATTAAGGCTAGGAGAGGCTGTTTATTTAATAAATAGACATTCGAAGAGAATACATTCACCCCTATTATAGAAGTTAAGCGTTTGGGTCAGGTCATAGGTAAAATATGATTCATGTTTTCATATACTTTATTATGTTTATTTGATTATCATTAATGCAAATATAGCTAAGATTTGAATTAAATGCGACAAAACGAAGCCACTAGTGTCATGAGAGGTTGCAATATGAACAAAAAAGGCATTCTGATAGAATGCGTTCCTTCCTATATATAGGAGGCGTTCTTCACATATAAAATATATAGCTAAGCTTGAAAAAGTTCAAAGACATGCCACGAAACTGGTGCCAGAAATACGCAATCTCGGTTATGATGAGAGGCTGAGGGAATTAGACTTGCCATCACTCGAAGTTAGAAGAGTAAGGGGGGATATGGTGACAGTCTTTAAATTCCTTCATGGTTATGATAGAGTGGATAGGGATCGATATTTCGATATGGCTGGCTCTAGAACTAGAGGTCATAGTTTGAAGCTTCGGAAGAAAACTTGTTTGCAGGATGTAAGGAAATACTTTTTCAGTGTAAGAGTAGTTGATAATTGGAATTCGCTAAGCGAGGAGGTAGTTAATGCTATCTCAATCCATAGTTTTAAGGACAGGTATGATAAGTATCACTAAGTCTAAAAATGGAACCGATCAGGAGACGGGAAGATACGAGCTTTGGGCTCTTTCCTGTAAACACAATTAGGTAATCACAATTAGGTAATCACACACACACACACTCACACACACACACACACACACACACACACACACACACACACACACACACACACACACATATATATATATATATATATATATATATATATATATATATATATATATATATATATATATATATTATATATTAGTAGCAATGATCATCATCGGTAGATTGAAAGATGTGCATGCATTTATGGGTGTGGCTGCTGGGATGTCTGATCATTTTATGGTTGAAGCAAAAGTGGTAGTAGCAAAAGAGTGGGGAAATAGAGTGGGGGGATGTAGAAGGGAAATGGTGAAGGTGGAAGAGTTGAAAAAGCCAGAGAAGAGACAGGAATATCAGGACAGGGTGAAAGTGGCATATGAAAGGGTGAAAGAAATAGAAGTTGGGAAGTTAGAGGAGGAATGGGGGCTGATGAAAGAATGTTTTGTGGGACATGCAAGTGATGAGTGTGGAAAGAGGTTTGTTGGAGGTGGTATGAGGAGGGGCAGCAAGTAGTGGAATGAAGGGTGAAAATGAAGGTGGAAGAGGAAAAGAGGGCTTTTGAGGAATGGCTGCAGTGTAATAGTAGAGAGTAGTATGAAAGATATAGGGACAAAAATGTGGAAACCAAGCGGAAAGTAGAGGAAGAGAAGAGGTTGGTAAATGTTAGGTGGGGACAGGATTTTAGTAGGTCATATGAGGAGAATAAAAAGAAGTTTTGGAAAGAAGTGAAGAGAGAAGGAAGGGAGGATCGAGGATGGAAGAGACAGTGAAAGATGTGAATGGACAGATGATAAGAGGGAACTGTGCAAGGAAAAGATGGGCAGAATATTTTGAGTGGCTACTGAATGTTGAGGAAGATAGAGAGGCAGCTATAGTGGCAGTGGGGGGTGCTCAAGTGCCAATAATGGGAGATGAAAATGAGAGAGAGATTACAAGAGAGGAGGTGAAAAGGGCATTGTATGAAGTGAAAGCAGGTAAAGCACTTGGAATGGATAGTGTGAGAGCAGAGATGTTGAAAGAAAAGGTGTGACTGCATTGGAATGGTTAATGAGAGTGTTTAACATATGCTTTATGTTGTCAATGGTGCCAGTGGAATGGGTGATTGCTTGTATATTGTTGAATGAAGGGGGTGTGACTGCATTGGAATGGTTAGTGAGAATGTTTAATATATTCTTTATGTTGTCAATCGTGCCAGTGGAATGGGTGATTGC
>JAXCGZ010005849.1:75000-90000 GCA_037179515.1 Halocaridina rubra
ACCCAGTTCCATTTCTTGACAAAGCCTTGCACAAAGCAAGGTGTATATACCAGCGACTACATCTTCCCATCTATCTCCAGACTTTGGAACTCTCTTCCTCCTTCTGTCTTTCCTAATTCTTTTGACCTTTCATCCTTCAAAAAGCATATCTATCGTCATATCAGAGCCTAGTCCTCCATATCTCTGGGTCCTCTGTACTTAGACTGTTTTTTCTGTCTGCCGTTTTCCTTTGTGAGACATTAACTCATCTCTGCCTTGCCCTTAACCTTTTTCTTTTCCTTCGTCTTGGTATTTTCTCGTGCCCAGGCCTTTATTGATGAGGGCAGTTTCTGTCTGTCCCGGTGTCACACTCTTAAACAAAAAATATGTATGTATGTATGTATTTTCTCTGAAATGCTGTCATATGTAATATCATCTTACAGTAGGATCATTCTTTTGTTCCCAGGTGGAACTAGAACTAGAGAAAGTGAGAAATGCCTCCAGCAATAATGAACTAATGGATGCCTTTCGAAGATTCAGCTTGAGTTTAAACAATCTGCTTGACCATACAGCAAGACGTCAGCAAGAAATGATGGATCCTAGGCTGCAAGATGATCTAGCTGCCGCCAGAGCAACGCTTAACAGGAGCACCACCATGCTTCTTACAACCTCAAAGGCAAGTTATTGTGAAATTCACTATTTTCTTTTGGACTCCAGGTTGAAACATACGGCATATTTAATATTATTAGGTCAGATTTTCCTCTGAAGGTTTTCTCTTTCTCTAAAAGAGCGATTAATTTTCTTTTCTTGTCTAAAGGCTTATATACGACATCCAGAACTATCAGCTGCAAGAGCTAATAGAGATTATGTACTGGCTCAAGTCTGTCAGGCAATAGATATTATCAAAAATGGAGCTCAGGGGGAATTATCAAGTAGAAGTACCGCACCACTTGAAAGAGCTGGAGAACTTGAGTCAGCTCTGGATTCATTTGATGTGGGTTTATGGCTATCTATTGCTTTTGTGTTTATACCTATTCATATTACATTCTTTGTTCATCTTAATATTATTGAAACCGCTTTCATGCGGCTCTATATAAATGTAACACATTTCATTTGCATTAAAGTCTGGTTATAGATTCGGTTACAGTATTTAAGTGATAACAGTGCTTCAATATATCCTAATTTGCAATTCTAACATACTTAGGCTCAGGTAGTTATAGACCCACTGCACTTTAATGAGGCTTACAGTCGAGCACTGCTGGAAGACCAGCTTGAGTCCATAATAAGTGGAAGTGCACTGATGGCAGATTCTTCTTCTACTCGCAGTGACCGCAGACACAGAATAATAGAAGAGTGTGATGCTCTGCGTTCTGCATTGCAAGATTTGCTCCAAGAATACATGGATAATGTGAGGCTTCAGTATTAAGCATTCACTTTCAGCTTTCATATAAAAACTGATATGCATGCTAACGAAATCTCATTCCCCTCATGCACATAAATTAAAATAGAAAGATTCCGTTCTAGAAACCAAGCTTAGCCTATAATAAACATTTAAATAGTGTCATACTGCACGGCATGCAATATGTTCCCTTAATTGTTACACTGGTGAAATGATATAAAAATATAGTAAATACCTACGTATTTACATTTTTTAGCAATTAATGTGAGATAGAAGATTCCGCATAATTCATTTTAATATTCTTTTTAATAGTTTTATACTTTTATACCATCAAAAGTAGAGAATACACAACCTTTCCTGAATATTATTCATAATCATGTCTGTCACATTTGTCAAAAAACACAAACACATTAATATAAATGAACGAATAAGAGCGAAAATTGAAAAGGTTTATAGCAAGCATAAAGCATGCTAAAATTTGTCCTTAACAATTACAGCAAATGCTCATCTAAATAACATAACGCTATTGCACCTACTGATACATAAATAAATAATTTTAGTACTTCTAAGAAGAACACTAGAAGTATCTGCTGAATAATTTTTTTCTATTAACAGCATATAATTATAAATTTTTAGATTTGTTTTCCCGTTAGTTGACAAGGCGGACTTTACAAATATAGTAACCATATTCCTTTTTGCTTGAAGAGCCAAGACTAGATAACGGTCTTTTAGAGGGAAGGATGATTTTGGTGTCCATGATGTCGCTGTAGTGGCGCCAAGTATTAGCTAATTGGCATTTTAGGCATTCAGAGTTGTAAACAGTCATTTAGCCATATGACACAGATGTTTTTCTTCATGATTAGCGTAGCATATGATTTTCTACTGGTGCCTATGTTCTACAGAGTTTATCGTTTAACACCAGACTATTTGGTTTTCCTTTATGAATTAGAATTTTTTTCTTTCTTGAATAAGAATTCACCTCTAATGTGATGACTGGAGTAATTCACAGGCTGCTAATTAAAAAAAATGTCTCCCAAACCTATCAAATTTGGCTCAACAAAATGACATTGATTTTTATGAATGCCATACATTATAATAGGTTCAATACACTCCTATAAAAGTAAATAAGAAAATTTTTCAAGAATATTTTTCACACTTAAGACACAGCACGGCATTAGTCAACAGCTTGATAATGAAAACTACACAAAATATAAGACAAAATTACTCTGTCGTTTGGTTTTGGGATTATTTTCAGTACTGAGTACCAACATTGTCAATAATCTTATAATAGTTCTAATGAAAGAAAATAACGCTGCTTCAGCGTTATGATGAAGACTCTGGAACAAGGATACACACAAAAAAGCTTCATCAAGCTCTTTCTCTTCAAGCCTAAGAGAACATTATCACTATATTTGCTAATGAAAAATTTGGTGTCAGCCGGGATACTAATCTCAGAATTACTGAAACTTTGCTAATTAAGAAAATTAAATGTTTATAGAAAAAAAAATAGCTCAAGTAGAATTCCTTTTATGGCTACAAAAAATTATTACATAGTTGTATGAAAATTAGAAATATAATCTTTTAACCTATATCTCTGTTATTTTTCTCTTAGCTTAGGATTAATATGAAAACGCTTTATTCTTGCATTGTACATAATGATGTTTAGTAATTAGCTTCCCATTAACATCAACATGTTTTTCGTTCATGCATAGGTAGAACACATGATTATGAATGTTGTAATGTGCTCTAAAGGTTGTGAATTAATTTGTAGTCATTGATGCAATAGTAATAAACTATACTTGTGTCTTGGTTAGCCCTAGGCCTTCAAATCTTCTAAAGCTGAGAATCAGTAGTGAAATTCCTGTATCTAACACAATTAACTTTATATAACAGATGGAAAACAAGGAGCCATCAGAGTCACTGAATCAAGCTCTCGGGCATATTCACACAAAAACAAGAGATCTACGACGACACCTCCGAAAATCTGTCGTGGATCATGTGTCAGATAAGTCAGTTGGATTATTTTGTCTTTAAATTTTACAAGACACTATTATCAACATCAGAGAAAAGTACAATCACTTAGCATGCCATGTTGAATGCGTGTCAAAAGGTGAGGAGGCGTTTATAAAATGAATGGTTAGATTGTTGAATGTATGTTTCAGGAAAGAGAAGCGTCCCAGTTGATTGGAGTAGTGCGTTGTGTAGCTCTACTTTACAAAGAGAAAGGATAAAGTATGAGTGTGGTAGTATTGGAGAAATTAGTTTGTTGAGAGTAGTTGGTGGGGTATATGGAAGAGTTGTAAGTGAGAGAATTAGGAAAGGTACAGAGAGATTGATTGTGGAAGAACAGTTTGGGTTCAAGAGAGGCAACAGTTGTGTGGATTAAGTTTTTGTATTAAGACAGGTGAGTGAAAAGTTCTTGGAGAAAGGTAGGGACATTTTTTAGGCTTTTATGGACTTAGAGATAGTGTATGACAGGGTTGATAGAGAAGCATTGTGGGATGTGTTGCGACTGTATGGAATAAGTGGAAGTTTGCTGAAAGCGGTGAAGAGATTTTACTTGAATAGTAGAGCATGTGTGAGAGTTGAAATTTGCATGAGTGATTGGTTTGAGGTGAATGTAGGGGTACTTCAGAGTTGTGTAATGTCTTCATGGTTGTTTAATGTGTATACAGAGTAAGTGGTAAGGGAAGTAGATTAATGGATACTAGACAAAATTTTGGAACTAGTATTTTAGTATGGAAGGTTGTGGAATATGAATCATTTGCTATTTGCAGATGATGCTGTACTGGTGGCTGATACTGAGAATGAACCGAATCATTTGGTGACTGAGTTTGTTAGGGTGTGTGAAAGAAGTAAGTTGCAGGTGCATATTGGTAAAAGTAAAGTCATGAAATGCATGAGGAGTGTTAATGCTGGCAAGCTGAATGTAGGAGTCACTGGGAAATTGCTTGAAGATGTTAAGAGTTTTAAGTAAATGGGGTTGCATGTATCAAGGAGTGGACGAGTTTATGCAGAGGTAAGTCATAAAGTGAATGAAGCAAGTAAATGTCTTGGTGGGTTGAAAAGTGTCATGAGAAATAGATATTTTGGAATGAATACTAAGAGAAGGATATATGAGGGTGTGATTGTCCGGACAGCATTGCATGGAGCAGAGACTTGAAATGCAAGAGAGGATGAAAGGAACTAGATGAATGTAATTGAGATAAGGTGTTTGAGAAGTATGATTAGTGTATCTAGAATAGATAAACTAAGACATGCTGATGTAAGGCAGAGGACGGGTATTGAGAGGATACTGTTGGATAGGTTAGATCACAGAGTTGAGTTGGTTTGGACATATGGAACGGATGAGTGATGAATAAAAAGTGAAGAGAATGTGAATGCAAAGTGCTTTTAGTTAGATCAAGAGGAAAACCTAGAATGAGATGAATGGATGGCTTGAGAAGAGAAAGGAATTCACACGGAATGTCAGTGGAGTAGGGAAGAGAGAGTGCAAGAGATAGGAATGAGTGGAGGAATATCGTTTATAGGTGACAAAGGACCAAGGTAGTTCTCGCACCTGCTAGCTCAATGAGCTTTGATGGACGGGTATGAGGTGAATTGCCATGAGATGAAACGGCTTTCAAGTCTCATTGTAGAAAATCCCTGCCTGCCTACCTTTTGGTTGATCCAAGAAGGATTGAAGGGGGGGGGGGGAATGTGGCAACCCTTTATCCTGAAGGAGCTAAGAGGAGTGGTTGAGTTATGTGTAGATCGTGGTGAGTGCGTGTTTTTTGGCTCTTCCACCCCCCTTCCAACGGGGAATGAGATCACACATATGTATGTACATAAAAATATAATTCAGTGTGAACATGAACCAAAGTTTTATATTACAGACGTTAAACATAGTAATTTATCACTGATTTCAGATTCATTGACACTATGCTACCACTGATGGCTTTAATAGAGGCTGCCGAAAATGGGAACCCAGAAGAAGTGGAAGAAAAGGCTGAGGTATGCTGCAGTGCTATTGTTTTACTAATATCCGATTTACTTGCAAAGTTATAAGCGAGGACGCAATATATGTAAACGTTAATTGCTCAAATTTAATGTCTGTAGAGTAATTTATACATCCCTTTCTGATGCTATACTTTCATATCAGGCAAATTTTTATTGTTTTTGTATAAGCGTGACACCAAGACAAGAAAAGAAAAAATTGCCCTTATCGGGTCCCAAGAACACATAAGAAGGGGAAAAAGCAGTATCTTTAGGACAGGCCAGAAATAAGAAAATTATAAATATCAAGAAAAGGATTGGTTGAACGAATAGTCAAAAAATGAAGACCTTGATATATGGCAAGATTTGGCCCTGAGGTGACGATAGTTTAGTTTTTGTAGGAAGAAAAATTATACTACTCATTGAAGACAGATGGGAAGAGAGTTATAATGTCTGGAAGTGGAAGGAAAGAAGCAGTCATTATTATTATTAATATTACTATTATTATTATTATTTTTTTATTCTTATTATTATTATCATTATTATTATTATTATTATTATTATTATTATTATTATTATTATTATTATTATTATTATTATTATTATTATTATTATTATTATTATTATTATTATTATCATTATTATTATTATCATTATTATTATTATTATTATTATTATTATTATTATTATTATTATTATTATTATTATTATTATTATTATTATTATTACTTTTATTATTATTCTTATTTTTATTATTATTATTACTATTTATTATTATTATTATTATTATTATTATTATTATTATTATTATTATTATTATTATTATTATTATTATTATTATTATTACTATTATCATTAATATTATTATTATTACTTTTTCTATTATTTTTATCACTATTATTACTATGGTTATTATTATTATTGTTATTATTATTATTATTATTATTATTATTATTATTGTTATTATTATTATTATTATTATTATTATTATTATTATTATTATTATTATTATTATTATTATTATTATTATTATTATTATTATTATTATTATTGTCGTGGTGTAATCCCACCAGTTGTCGCCAATTGTCGTGTGAGCACTAATTTACATGAGGGTTATCGATATGGTGGAATTTTCATCCCTCTATTTTACACCAATAAGTGTGGTGTTGTTTCTCTTGGTAGCATGGTTGGTGATAACGGATAAGAATCTTCTTTATATTGATTTATTTCTAGGTTAACACTAATTCCTTAGAGCTCCAATTACTACAGTTCCTGTCATGAACGATTCTAGATTCCCGCCCCCAAGGGGGAGACTGTTAAACTGTGGATGTCAAGTCTGCCCCGGACAAGATCTGACCTCTCACTGACTAGGCTCTGTTATTTTCATGGCGGTTGGTGGGTTTAGAGCACGTCACTGCTACCCGGCACTTTTAGGCATCTCTGAAATGCCTTGTGAGGCTATAGGCATCTTCAATTGCCTTACGACACTCCCCACCACCAAACTGAAATATCTCGTATATTTTTGACGAAGCATACCTACTTTTATGAGAGCCTTACAATTTCCTAACTATCATTATTTTACAAACACGGGACAGGACTATCTAAGAAACTGACTTATGAAACTATTACAATCTCATACAATTATCTAAACAGATTACAGTAATACCAAAATTACTATGCAAAAACTGACGAAGAAAAATCTGTTCTTTATAATTAGCATTGTAATTAAAATCACAAAATAGTACTTTAGTATTCTCAATTGCAACATATAGCTAGAAATCATTGGCAAAATTACTTAAAAACAAAGCTAATTAAGCTATTTCATAAATCAAACTGTACACAATACATTTGGACATGATGTATGAAAGTACTTTTTAAACAAAACATTTATGGTGTGAAAATTTAAAAACATTCATAATTACGATATAGAGCTAGTAATCATTGGCAAAATTGCTTAAGAACAAAGCTAATTAAGCTATTTCATTAATCAAACAGTACACAATACATGTAGACATGATGTATGAAAGTACTTTTAAAACAAAGCATTTGTTATGGAGTGAAAAGTTAAAAACATTCACAATTACAATATGTAATTACTATGCAAGGACGAGTTGATACGAGAATTCAATGAACATAATATATACATATTCGTCTATGATCTTTCTTCACAAAGATCTGCATACCACCTCTCAACCTAAGAACTAAATGAGGAGTGGATTCTTCTGCAAACTCAATGAACACAAAGATTAAATCATGATTCAGAACAATGATAATATTGAAGCAAAACAATGATAATATTTAAGCAAAACAATGATAATATTTAAGCAAAACAATGATAATATTAAGCAGAAAATAACTTATTATGATTTTTGCAAATTGTACGATTTTTCAATGGCACTTATTCTAATAAATTTATATCTGAAGGAGACTCTGAGGTTTCTTCACTTAAATTTATCTTAAAGCTAGGAAAAATCAAATAAATATTGTCTTTTCACATTGTGGTCAAAGATAGTGGGGACATTTTCTTTCCCATTTTTTTTTCAGTTTTAATACGTGGGGGAACATACTTTGTAATTTAACAAATAAGGGATTTTCCATACCCTTCCTTTCTCTTTTCACAAAAGATAGGACATGTATGGGGATATTTTATTTCCCACTTTTCATTTTTTTTTAATTTTTCGTGAATTTTCATTTCCCCAGCCCCCCCCCCCAGGGTAATCATTGCCTAGGACTTGCCATCTCATTCTTTAATTTTCACTCCTTCGCTCGTCGTCTTCATTTGCAGGCCCGGGTCTGCATACGTACCTCGAATCCTCTTCTTCTCTGGAGACTGGCAAGACAAAAAAGGAGGGCGTCGATGTCAAAGACAGTGGGGACATTTTCTTTCCCATTTTTTTTTCTGTTCTAATACGTGGGGGAACATACTTTGTAATTTAACTAATAAGGGATTTTCCATACACTTCCTTTCTCTTTTCACTAAAGATAGGACATGTATCGGGATTTTTTATTTCCCAATTTTCATTTTCTTTTTCAAATTTTTAGTGGATTTTCATTTCCCCAGCCCCCCCCCCCCCCAAGTTTTATCATTGCCTAGGACTTGCCATTTCATTCTTTAATTTTCACTCCTCCACTCGTCATCTTCATTTGCAGCTCCGGGTCTGCACACGTACCTCGAATTCTCTTCTTCTCTGGAGACTGGCAAAACAAAAAAGGAGTGCGTCGATGCATCATCCGGCTTAAGCACAACCCCTTCCGCCCTGCTTTATTCTTTTTTTGAGCGCCTCTCACTTCAGTAGCTGATAAACATGCTCACACTGAAGTGGATTCTTAGGACGAAAATTAGAGCCTAATGTCACTAATACAAATGCAGAAAGAATACATATGACCAATGCACACAAACAAAGGCCTTTTGTCTGCATCCAGAGGGTATAATTCGCCTCCCTGCATCTACAGACGATTGCAATCTCTCTCATGGGTAAAAGGGATTGGTTTGTAACAATCAAATTTGAAAATTGCAGGTCGGGGCTGCCTGGAAATAGGGTGGTAATGGAAAGTATGTGTCTACACCATTAGATTATTATTCCAAGATACTTAGGACTTAGCTGAGAAACTGATACATAACATTACTCTACTATAGATATTAAAAAGAACAGTCATTAAATGCTGAGAACAGCCACTAAAGAAATATTATTATTAGGAGTGACTACAATATCATCAAGCATGAATTCAAGATAAAAGATACAAATCACAGATTACTGCTGATAGAATTTACTAAAATAACAATTACGCAAAAGGCCATGGAGTGATAGCAACAATAACAGTTAACATAATAATAACAATACTACTCAGGAATAGCAGCGCATATGCAATTGAAATTGGCATTTCGAAGTAAGAACAGAGTCTTACACTCATTCTTTACAACGATGCTCTTTCTAACACTGTCTCCTTTGGCTATTCGAATTCCTGCAGTCATAATATATATATATATATATATATATATATATATATATATATATATATATATATATATATATATATATATATATATATATATATATATATATATATTACCAAATAAGCACATTACATATGTGAAAACATGAATCATTCTTTACCCCGACCGGGACTCGAACCTAGGACTTATGATTACTAAGTCAAGGCGCTACCACTACACCACAGAAGGTTAAAAGGAATCCAACCTTATAGCTTATATTTGCTATACTTAGGAATGAACGCATTCTAACTGAATGCCACTATGTTCATATGACAGATTCCCCAACCTCACTCGTGGCTTCAGTTTAGCATTTAATTCAATTCCCAATCTCATTCGGGCCATGAAATTACCAAAATAAGCACATTACATATGTGAAAACATGAATCATTCTTTACCCCGACCGGGACTCGAACCTAGGACTTATGATTACTAAGTCAAGGCGCTACCACTACACCACAGAAGTTTAAAAGGAATCCAACCTTATAGCTTATATCTGCTATACTTAGGAATGAACGCATTCTATCTGAATGCCACTATGTTCATACTACAGATTCCCCAACCTCACTCGTGGCTTCATTTTAGCATTTAATTCAATTCCCGATCTCATTCGGGCCATGAAATTACCAAATAAGCACATTACATATGTGAAAACATGAATCATTCTTTACCCCGACTGGGACTCGAACCTAGGACTTATGATTACTAAGTCAAGGCGCTACCACTACACCACAGAAGGTTAAAAGGAATCCAACCTTATAGCTTATATCTGCTATACTTAGGAATGAACGCATTGTAACTTAATGCCACTATGTTCATATTACAGATTCCCCAGCCTCACTCGTGGCTTCATTTTAGCATTTAATTCAATTCCCGATCTCATTCGGGCCATGAAATTATCAAATAAGCACATTACATATGTGAAAACATGAATAATTTTTTACCCCGAATGAGATCGGGAATTGAATTAAATGCTAAAATGAAGCCACGAGTGAGGTTGGGGAATCTGTAATATGAACATAGTGGCATTCAGTTAGAATGCGTTCATTCCTAAGTATAGCAGATATAAGCTATAAGGTTGGATTCCTTTTAACCTTCTGTGGTGTAGTGGTAGCGCCTTGACTTAGTAATCATAAGTCCTAGGTTCGAGTCCCGGTCGGGGTAAAGAATGATATATATATATATATATATATATATATATATATATATATATATATATATATATATATATATATATATATATATATATATATATATGTGTGTACCTTGGCTGTTTCCCCCTTTAATTGGCAGGTAACAACATTAAAAACGATACAATAAGGGATTACTTAGCTCTATGGTTGAGTGCCACAGCCCATCCTCCCGGCTCTTCCACAACCTGTGTCGCTTCACAACTGCCAACTCCCCTACTGCCCCTACCACAGGGCTACCTCTTTAAGATGCAGCCCCGTGGTAACAGCAGATGACCATCAGAGCTGCGTCACAATCGCTCGCCGATCATTCCTATTCTTAGCACGCTCATTTGCTTCCCTCACATCCATCCTCCTATCATTCAGGGCTCTCCTTACTCCATCCATCCTCCCAAACCTAGGCCTCCCTCTAGCATTTCTCCCATCAACTCTCGCATTCATCACCTTTTTCAGCAGTCTATCATCATCCATCCTTTCCACATGGCCAAACCATCTCAGATCATTCATATCTACTCTGGCTGCAAATTCTCTACTCACACGCATTCTTGCTCTCATCACTTCATTCATAACCCTATCCAACTGAGATACACCAATCATACTCTTCAGGCATATCATCTCAAACACATTTAACTTCCGTCTCTCACTTACTTCCATACCCCATAACTCTCATCCATACATCACAGCTGGCACAATCACTTTCTCATACAAAACTCTCTTAACATTCATTTCCAACCCTCTATTCTTCATCACTCCTTTCAACGCCCCCAACACTTTACATCATTATTCACTCTGTGACACACATCTGCTTCAACTCCACCATTTGCAGCCATAACCAAGCCTAAATACTTAAACTGATCAACTTCCTCAAGAGTCTCTCCATGCAATATAGCATTTAATCTAGCACCACCCTCATGTATTGTACACCTCATAACCTTACTCTTTCCCACATTCACTCGCAACTTCCTTCTCTCACACACGATTCCAAATTCTGACACTAACTGACACAGCTTTTCCTTTGAATCTGCCACCACCACAGTATCATCTGCAAACAGCAACTGATTCAGCTCCCACTCATTATCATCCCCATCTACCATTCTCAAACCTCGACCACGCACTCGCTCATTTACCTCTCTTACGACTCCATCAACATACAAATTGAACAGCAATGATGACATCACACATCCGTCTCAATCTCACACTCATTGGAAACCACTCACTCACTTCATTCCCTACCCTAACACAAGCTCTACTGCTCTCATACAAACTCTTCACTGCATGCATCAGTTTACCATTAATTCCATATAACCTCAAAACATTCCACATTGCCTCTCTATCAACTCTAACTTACGCTTTCTCAAGATCCAAAAATGCAAAATACACATCCTTACTCTTAGCTAAACATTTCTCACATAACTTCCTAACCATAAAAATATGATCTATACAACCTCTACCTCTCCTAAAACCACTCTGCACTTCTGCAATCACATTTTCTCTCTTATCCCTAATCCTATTAATCAGTATCCTACCATACACTTTTCCTACCACACTCAACAAGCATATACCCCTAAAATTATTGCATTCATACACATCTCCCTTACCTTTGTATAGGGGCACTATACAAGCAATCACCCATTCCACTGGCACCACTGACAACATAAACGCTCTCACTAGCCATTCCAAATGCAGTCACACACCCTTGTTTCAACATATCCGCTCTCACACCATCCATTCCAGATGCTTTACCTGCTTTCGCTTTATACATTGCCCTCTTTACCTCCTCTCTTGTAATCTCTCTCTCATTTTCATCTCCCATTACTGGCACTGGATCACCCCCACTGCCACTATAGCTGCCTCTCTATCTTCCTCAACATTCAGCAAGTACTCAAAATATTCTGTCCATCTTTTCCTTGCATCATTCCCTCTTAACATCTGTTCATTCACATCTCTCACTGTCTCTTGCATCCTAAATCCACCCTTCCTTACTCTCTTCACTTCTTTCCAAAACTTCTCTCTATTCTCCTCATATGATCTACTAAAATCCTGTCCCCACCTAACATTTGCCAACCTCTTCTCTTTCTCTACCTTCCACTTGGTTTCCACATTTTTCTCCCTATATCTTTCATACTTCTCCCTACTGTTACACTGCAACCATTCCTCAAAAGCCCTCTTTTTCTCTTCCACCTGCATTTTCACCCCTTCATTCCACCACTCGCCGCCCCTCTTCATGCCACCTTCAACAAACCTCTTTCCACACACATCACTTGCATGTCCCACAAAACATTCTTTCATCAACCCCTATTCCTCCTCTAATTCCCAAACTTCTCTTTCTCTCACCCTGTCATATGCCACTTTCAACCTGTCCTGATATTCCTGTCTCTTCTCTGGCTTTTTCAACTCTTCCACCTTCACCATTTCCCTTCTACATCCCCCCACTCTATTTCCCCACTCTTCTGCTACTACCACTTTTGCTTCAACCAAAAAATGATCAGACATCCCAGCAGCTACACCACTAAATGCATGCACATCTTTCACTCTACCAGTCATGCTCTTTGCTGGCAACACATAATCCATCAATGCTCTTCATTTCACTCTTCCATTTGCCACTCTCATCCATGTATACTTATTTTTAATTTATTCTTGTAAAACATATTACTAATCACCAACTCTTGCTCCACACACATATCTACCAGTCTCTCGCCACTCTTATTCCCTCCTGGTACTCCATACTTTCCTACAACACCTTCTACCTCTCCATCACCCACTCTGGCATTCAAGTCACCCAACACAATTACATAGTTTCTTCTACTCAGACCATCCACACACCTAGCTAACTCATTCCAGAATTCATCCCGCTCTTCTTCACTTCTCTCACATCCTGGCCCATACACACTAGCAAAGGCCCAACATTCCCTTCCTATCCTAGCCCTCACCCACATTAGCCTAGATGACACTTCTTTTCATTCCACTACCTTATGTACCATCCATTCACTTAGCAATAATGCCACACCTCTCGCTCTCCCCATTTCTACCCCAGACACCCTACCTCTCACATCACCAAATGCCACTTCTCCTTTTCCTTTCATCTTCGTCTCACACAATGCCAAAACATCCATCCTCCTCCTACCAAACATATAGCCAATCTCACATCTTTTGCCCTCTAGCGTACTATAACCACGCACATTTAGACACCCCAAAACTAGAGTTTGGGGAGAAATTATTCTCCCCTCTACTCACCTTCTTCTTTGACGTGTTGCAAGGAGTTAATACAAGTGGGGGATTCCCAGTCCCCTCACCCTGCCCACTTTTTGTCGCCTCTTACAACAAGCAGGGAATACGTTGGGGCTATTCTTTGATGTTGTGCCCGCCACCACAGGGCATATATATATATATATATATATATATATATATATATATATATATATATATATATATATATATATATATATATATATATATATATATATATATATATATATATATATATATATATATATATATATATATATATATATATATATATATATATATATATATAAATATATATATATATATATATATATATATATATATATATATATATATATATATATATATATATATATATATATATATATATATATATATATATATATATATATATATATATATATATATATATATATATATATATATATATATATATATATATATATATATATATATATATATATATATATATATATATATGTCACAATGCCCCCTCTCTCCGTTCTCTGATTCCCAGTTGTTGAAGATGCAAGATCTAGCTCATTCACTGTTATCAAAAGTGTTCCACAGGGCTCTGTTCTTTCGCCTACTCTGTTCAAAGATCTTCTTAAGTCCCCATCCTCCTCTCTTCTCTACACTTTTGCCAACGATTCTACCCTTCATTATTCACCTGCATTTTTTTCAGAGCCTTCATCTGCTACTCGTAATCAGTGTCGTATCACTCCATCTTCTATTCCAACTCCGATTCATAGATGGGGTCTAAATGGAGCAATGAAAATTTAGTTAATTCTACTGCCTTCAATACACAGTTTCTGGATATATTTTTTATCTTCTTCTCCTCCTGATAGCTCTGTCATCTTTGAAGCTAACGAACTTAACCCTCCTAATTCTATTAACATATTAGGAATCCAGATAGTCTCAGGATAATCTTAAAAGAATCACAAACTCGAAATTTGCAAATATGTTTCCCCCAAAATTGGGGGATTTGTTTCATTTTCGTCATTACTTTACCTCTTTCAGTAAATTGAAATCTACAAATGTCTTATCCACCCCTGCATAGAATACTGCTCGCAAATCTGGGGTGCTTCTTCTTATAAATACCTCCATGATAGGTTCAATCTAAGGGAAAGATTCATCAATGACCCTTCTCTTATTTTTTATTAGGATTCTCTTTCTCTTCATCGTGAATTATTTTCCGTTTCTCTTTTCTATTGGTGCTA
>JAXCGZ010005849.1:92500-97500 GCA_037179515.1 Halocaridina rubra
ACATAAATATTTCTGAACATTTCCTTGTCCATATGCCTGAAGGCTACCCTTACATTTACTAAGAAAGTATATGCTGCCCTTACTATTGTGGAGTGGGGTGGTTGTTAAGTTTCTGTTTTACTAAGGGGACTCAAAGTACTGAACCCGGTTAAGAGCTCTTAAACAGACAGGACAGATATTACTGTACTTGAACACCCCACCCTGACTACCACTACTCGGTTAATTGAAACTCAGAAATCAACTTTCTTTTAATTTTGGAAATGCAATGACACAAAAAAAAAAATTTGAATGAATTTTTCGAGCTGGAACAAATTTTATATTTAAATTTATGGAATGCTGCCTCGAATCCCGGAAGTGGTGAGCATGATTTTGATTTCCTGCACCACATATGGATGCCAAGACTGGCCTCAACTCGACGATCACCTATGTCACACAGGCAGAGTAGAATGGAGGATACTGCAATTGCAGAACAGAAACGACACACCATTAATAACGGGAAAACCGAAAGCACTAGCACACAAATAATGAGTTTCCAATATTATTCTATTGGATGAAAATATATTGGTTAGTCACAGCTAACTAGAAATATTTATGCTACCGTAAAAGCATACAAAACCATTCATTCTTTGCCGGTATTAGAGGAAAACAATTTATTCACAATAACTGAAGAATAAGCAAGACAAATACAGAATGTATTCCTAAAATTGTGGGCAACCATAAAAGTTACAATGATTATTAATTATTGCAATTTATATGTAAAACACTCTATTTACGATAAAGGAAGAACCTACGAGATCAATACAGTATTCATTCAATTTTGGCTATCAAGAACTATTTGCAATGAAAAAGGGGCAAAACCACCTTTTGAAGTATTTGCAACTTATAACTCAAAACACTTTATCCCCAATATATGAAGAATATTGTGGTTAACAAGAAACATTTGCAAAGCAAACAGGGTAAAATTACTTTTTAATTATTTGCAGTTTATAGCAAAAAACACTATAGTTAAGCTTTGCAAGTGAGATTCCAGTTAGGTAATCTACAAAAGTTCGTTTTGTATGGGAATGAAAGCTGAGAGAATTTTCGTAGGATTTGACCAGTAAACTATTTGACCAGTAACGAATTTAACCAGTTTCTCGAATTCCCAATTTGCTTGACCAACGAACTTTACCATACACTATCTCTCACCTTGTTTGTGCCAGATGAATTCCTGTGAAGACGCGATGTAAATAAGGTCTGAAGTAAGCTTGACTGCTGAGGCGAGATCTTGCCTCTGGGATGTTTGGCCACTAAATCAGGATGATTCAATGCCCCACATCTAGAGGATATATTTCCAGAGAAGTACCTTGTTCATATAATATTCGAAGGCTACTGTAGTGGTGGTCCCTGGCAAGCAATTTTGGCAGTGATGCAAGAGAGAGACAGTATTTTAGGTGCAAAAAGCAAAAAAAAAAACAACAAGAATTAATATGGGCAAAATAGGTTACTGGCAAACAATGTGTAGAAAGTTCTTTGAGCTGTAAGAGACAGAATTTAAGTATTCAAATAATAAAGAAGCTACTGAAGTGTATCTAGACAGGCTAATGACATATCAGCGGGGTCGAATTTATAACAAAATTATCAGCAAGAACAATTTTTATAATACAAAAAATTCATTAGCAAGAGCTACTTTATCATAAGAAAATTGTGTAAAAAGCATATCTAACAGATTCGTTAGGATTATGGCCTCATTAATGAAGAAAAGGAAAGATCAGAAAACAGAAATAGGAGAGAGACTTTTATATTGGGATCATGCTTTCTACACGTACAAGAATATTAAATAAGATATATTTAAAATGAGCTACAAGCTGAAATATGAATTGCAAATAATTGTAATCTGCAAAAGGTAAGGAGTGTGAATTATATTAGCAAAAAGAAAGACAGTTAATAGTTACTAAACTAACTAATAAGCCATCTACTACAGCCCCTTTTGACTTTGAGAGAAACACTTTGTCACGACTATGCCATTTATATGCATTTCTAGAGACAAATCGGCCAGTATGTTTACTCCTAGATCTCTCTCATTCTCTGTCTCTTGAAGTTCTACTCCTGCCACCGAGTAGTCAAGCATGGCCTTCTTGCATTTTTGTACCCCTTCTCATTACCTTACATTTTGAATTATTGAAATTCATTAGCCACCTTTTTGACCATTCATGCAGACTATTTAGATCTTCCTGAAGTTCTCTACCATTATTCTCGTTTCTTACTTTCTTCACGATCTTTGCATCATCTGCAAATATATTCATGAATGAATTTACAGACTCTTGTAGGTTATTTACATATACAAGGAACAAAGTGACCCTGAAACTGAACCCTGTGGAACTCCACTACCAACTCTTCCCCATTCAGACACTGAGTGTCTTCTCTAACCCTCTGTTCCCTTCCTTCTACGTATGTTTTTATCCATTTCAAGACATTTCAACCTATTCTTGCCATTGTTTGCAGCTTCTTAATAAGTCCCCCTTGTGGGACAGTGTCAAATGCTTTCTGTAAGTCTTGGAATATCCAATCTGCCCACCCTTTCTTTCTCGTAAGATTCGGCTTACCTTATCATAAAATTCCAATAAGTTTGTTAATGCTGATCTACCTTCTCTGAAGCCATATTGTCTCACTGACAAAAAGTTGAAGGATTATAAGTGAAGAGATATATGTTTCCTTGGTAGTTTCTCCATAACTTTGCAAACTATACTGGTCAAAGATACAGGTCTATAGTTTAGAACCATATCCCTCCTTCCCTTTTTGAAGATAGGTATCACGCTCGCTTGTTTCCAGCATCTTGGAATCTCCCTTGACTGCAGCGAATTTTTAAATATGATACTTAGTGCTTCTGATATTGAATTTGCACATTTTCTAAGTACATGAGGGGATATATCATCAAGACCTGTAGCTTTATGGACATCTAACTCCATCAGCGCTTTGCATTCTTTTGTGGCTTAAAGGATGGTGTTCTTTAATACCTGCCCATGAGCTTCTATCTCTAAAATCTGTGGGGGTGGGGTATTTTCTACAGTAAATACTGTCTGAAACTCCTTGTTCAATTCTGTTCAGTTGTCTGCATCCGTCTCAGTGATGGTTCCATCTGCTCTCTTAAGCTTTAAATCCTGTTCTTTTACTTTCAGTTTTCTTCTGATAAAGCTGTGGAAATGCTTGGGATTTTCTTTAGCCTTCCTGGTGATGTCCCTTTCATAGTCTCTCTCTGCCTCTCTTCTTGTACTTAGGTAATAATTTCTTGCTCTTTTATAGGTTTGCCAGGCATTTATATTTTTTTTCCTCCTATACCTTTTCCAGCATTTGTCTCACCACTCCTTAACTCTTTTACACTCATTATCGAACCATATCTCTCTAGCATGATTTACACCTACTTTGGTGACAGGTATGCAGTAATCTACTACCTTTCCATATTTCTCACAAAAGATGTCGTACATATCTTGTACAGATTTGTTGTAAAATAGGGTCCTCCAGTCAATAACTACGAAAAGCCCATTCATTTTGATGTAATCTCCTTTCGGATAGTTCCTACTCGTGTCCTCAGTGCCTCTACTCTCAGGCAGAACATCTTCAATAATATACTCCATCAACAAACAACACTCAGTGGTCACTCTTTCCAATTAGTGGTTCATACTCACTTTCTTCAATATCCAACACGTTATCTGTGAATACTAGATCAAGTAGCGAATGAGTCCTCACCACTGTGTGGGTCAAGATTTATCCAATCTATCTCTTTATGACTAAAGTCTCCCATAATCAAAATCCTGCATTTTTTCTACCGTGCAATTTAACAACTGAGTTTATGGCTTCAAAAGTACCTATATGACTTTCCTCATAAATTTCTAGCCTGGGTTGGTTATTTGGTGGGTTATATTTATACGAGCAACAAGAAATTCCTTGAACTCACTTTCTATGGCAAAATTTAGTTCTTCAACCTGAATCCTTTCACTTATGAGCAGTGCTATCCCTCCACCAGTCCTCTCAGATCTTTCAACCCTTAATATTCTGAAGCCTTTAGGAAAATCTGTGACACCATTTATGTCCTCACTCAAATTAGTCTTCGTAACTGCTACTATATCTGCCTTACTGTTGGGAATTCTATCTCTAAATTCTACTGCCTTACCAGCTAATCCATCAGCATTTGTGTATAACATCCTTAATGAGGTACCATCCCCTGATCTATATCATTATCTTTTTTTTTCTCCCCTTGTTTGGAAGAACTCTGAAATGAAAGTATTTCTTCTCTTCTTCATTTCTTTCCTCATTTAACCTTCCAGCCTCTTGCAACAAGTTTTTTATCCTTTCCATCTCTCCCTGTGTTCTGTATCATCTAATGAACGCTTCTTTGAATTCTTGAAGGTCTTTTAGACTTTTTTTCCTCATCAATATTTCTCTGCATGTGTACTCTCTCTCAAAGGCTACTTTTGTTGGTCTTTGCTTTCCCTCCCTAGAATATTCACCTAGTTGGTGAATGTTTGCAATATCCTAAAGACCATAAATAACTCCAAACTTTCTTATCAGGCTTTATTTTCTTCGTCTCCCCTGCCATGTTGGCTTCAGGGATTCGCTAATGCCTGAGATTACCACTGTCTTCTCTTTATCAAGTGCCTGTTTAATAAGTGGACTTGCCCTTTCCATCACAACATCTTTCATTTTTTCCTATTACTGTCGCTTTATAGTTAACTGTTAATGTTTTCCAGTGCCACCACCTTCACAGCTTCTTTTACTCTGTGTGTGTGTGTGTGTGTGGTAAGGAAGCCCATCAGTGAAACAACGCAGGAAATAACACTATATTTCGGGTCCTAACTGGACCCTTTCCGAAGCACACGTGAATACATAAAGTAACAATGACAGAGGGAGCAAAAAAACAAATAATACTCAGAAGACCTGAGGGAATTAAAAATTTATAGATAGTAAAACAAGTCTAATCAATAAGAAATATAACCTCAGTGAAAAAATAATTGATAAAATCC
>JAXCGZ010005850.1:0-37500 GCA_037179515.1 Halocaridina rubra
CCTTTATTAGCTTCCTTCACTCTGTGATATACCTCTACATCCACTTGTCTACTCCTTGATACATGTGATTCCAGATACTTAAAACTCTCAACTTCTTCAAGCAACTCTCCATTCACTCTTGCATTCAATCTGCCAACAGTAACAATCCTCGTGCATCTCATGACTTTACTTTTACCAATATTCACTAACAACTTTCTTTTTTCACACACACCAATAGACTCGGTCACCAAATGATTCAATTCATTCACAGTATTAGCCACCATTACAGTATCATCCGCAAATAGCAATGACTCAATTTCCACAACCTTCCATCCTCACCCACTGCTTCCAAGCCTCTATCTAATACCCTTTCATTTACTTCCCTTACCACTTCATCCATATACACATTAAACAACCATGGCAACATTACACAACCTTGACATAACCCAACATTCACCTCAGATCAATCACTCATACCATTCCCAACTATCACGCATGCTCTACTATTCATGTGAAAACTCCTCACCACATTCAATGAACTTCAGCTTATTCCATATAGTCGCAACACTCTCCACAGCCTCTCTCTATCTACCCTGTCATACACTTTCTCAAAATCCATAAAGGTCCAAAAAGTGTCCCTACCTTTTTCCAAGAATTTCTCAGACACTTGTCTCACTGCAAATACCTGATCCACACATCCTCCACCTCTTCTGAACCTACACTGTTCTTCCCCAATCAATCTCTCAGTACCTTTCCTAATTCTCTCGATTAACACTCTTCCATATATCTTACCAACTTTACTCAACAAACTAATTCCCCTAAAAGTACTACACTCATACTTATCTCCCTTCCCTTTGTAAAGTGGAACTACACATGCACTCCTCCAATCAACTGGGACCCTCTCTTTCCTGAAACATACAATTCAACAACCTAACCATCCATTCTACTAATGCCTCCCCACCTTTTGACAAGCATTCAGCATGACACCCATCTATTCCTGGTGCTTTACCTGCTCCCATTGCTCTCAATGCCAAACGTACTTCTTCTTTTGTTATATCTCTATCATTTTTATCTCCTAACATTGGCATTCTCCATTTGTTTTCCACAGCCACAATCTCTGCCTTTCTATCATCTTCCTCATTCAGCAGGTTCTTGAAATATTTAGCCCATCCCTCTCGCACCTTTATTTCATCCATTAGCAATTGCCCATCTGCTCCTTTCACCCTCTCTTCCCTACCACATTCACCTTTCCTCATTCATTTCACTTCCTTCCAAAACATCTTTCATTTCTATCAAAATTCTCAGATAAGCATCTGCCTCACCCTACGTCTGCTACCACATGCTTTGCTAACATCCTCTTTGCACAGGACCTTTCATACATCTCTACATTACCTACCTGCAACCATACCTCATAAGCCCACTTCTTTTCAGCCACTACTGCACTCATCTGCTCATTTCACCATTCACTACCTTTCCTTTTACTTCCACAGGTTAGTCTCCTTCCACACACTGCCTCGGCACACTTCATAGCTTCCTTCTTGAAACAGCCCCATTCTTCTTTCATTCCCTCCTCCACTTTCTATTGCACTACATTCCACACATTTCTCACACTAGCCTTGTACTCACAGTCTTTCTCTTTCTTATACAATTAATTAAATTTTAGCACCTTTCTTCTTCTCTCACTTCTCCTCTTTCTCCACTTTGCTCCCACTCTCACTCTACTTTCCACTAAATAATGTTCAGATATTCCACTACACGCCCTTCTCAGTACATTCACATCCAATACTCTTCCTATCACACTCCTGTTCACCACAACATAATCCATGCTCTGTCAACTACTCTTCCATTATCCACTCTTACCCATGTATACTTGCACACATCCTTCTTTTTAAAGTACAGTATTAGAAATCAGCCTCTCTCACTAAATACACATTTCTATCATTTTCTCTCCACTCTCCTTCCTACCAGTTACTCCATACTTCCCAATTACACCATCCACTGGCTTATTCCCTACTCTAGCATTCAAATCTCCCATCAGCACCACTTTCACATTCATTCCCAAGTCTTCCAAACACTCATTAAATATCATCCAAAATTCTTCTCTTTCTTCCTCACTTCTTTCTCTGCCTGGGCCATATGCACTCACAAAAGCCTAAGCCTCGCATCCCAGCCTCATTTTAGCGACTATTATTCGAGGAGATACTTTTTTCCATTCTACCACACACTTATTCATCATCTTCACTTAATAACAGAGCCACTCCCTCTCTTTCTCTGCTCCTCTCAACTCCAGACACCCTACCTACCACTCTCCCATATGTCACCTCACCATTCACTTTTATTTTAGTTTTGCTCAATGCAAGTACATCTATCTTTCTCTCCACAAACATACTCCCTATCATCTCCCTCTTTCTTTCATTTACACAAATGATAGTCAACCTGGGTGCATGGTGCACCCCAGGGTACATGAATGTTTTCAAAAGGTACCTGGAAGTAATGGGGCACATGGAGGGGTACATGACATGGCCAGTGTGTATGAGAGTGCACAGTACGAAAAGGTGTGTTAGGAAGAAAACTGTAAGTGTCAAGTAAGAAATTAATTTAAATTGAGATTATAGTATTACAGATTTATGTATTACATTAGTATATTAAACTCCTAACCTATTAAAAATATAATATCACCAAGAATTTGCACAAATGAATATGACTTATCTAGTACGGATGCCAACAACATATCTGGCAGAAAGACGCTTCTCTAATCTGGTGGATATTAAAACTAAAAAGCGAAGCCAGTTACAAGACGTGGATTCTCTGATGAGGGGGGCACTGGAAAGTGAAATAAAATCTTGCTTTGAAAAGATTGTTGGAACAATGCAGCAGCAACCTAGTCACTGAATATAAATCCTTTTTAATTTGATATTTTATAACGTGTAGACAATGTGACATTCCATTTGTATTTTTTTTCAAACCATTTGGAAAAGCACATGATATGTACATTTAAAAGTAGAAATACAAAATGTATACACAACTATTTTATTTTATTATACATTTAGCACCTATATCACAATTATTTAGGACCAAGAAGCTATTTTCTATGTTTAAAATATACATCTAATACTTAAGACGTGATTTTTTGAGCTAGGGTGCATGAATTTCTCAACAGCTCCCGGGAGGGTGCATGAACTTAGAAAAAGTTGAAGAACACTGATTTACACCACAACCGCGAACAGAGACGCAATTACTAGGGTTTTGGCTGGATCTCTCCTGCCAGAATACCCCCCCCCCATCTCTTGGCTATTCGTAGGAAGTAAACTACAGAAGAGGGTATTACCAGTCCCCCCACTCTGCCCCATTTAGTCGACTTTTACGACACGCAGGAGAACACGGAGAAAGTATTCTTAATCTCCCTCACTTAAAAACTATCTGGAAGATTCTCAGTCACAACAGTTTATGAATCCCTATAGATAAGTGTATTTTTCTTGCTGAATCCTTAGATTTCATCGGCTTTACAAAGTCACATCAAAGTATTACTCCTCTCGCATGCAAGAAATCAACCATCCAGGGCTTCCCATTACCCCTTGATTCCTAATGCTTGTGAAAGTTTCTAGGCATGGGTGGTTTTCATAGACGTCTAATTCCTCACTTTGCTGATGTAGTGGTCCCCTTGACATCATCTCTACGAATTTCCGAATGCTAAGCAATTGGTCAAAAGAAGCTGGAAAATTCCTCAATACGATCAAAAATGCTTTACGAAATGTGTCAGTCTTAAGTCATCAAGCCTTTGTATCAGATTCTCTGCAACTGGTGACTGATTGCTTTGCTGTGGCTGCAGGAGCAGCCCTTCATCAAATGGTTGATGGTTCACCTGCACCTATTAGATTTAACACCAAGAAGCTATCTGAATCTCAACGAAAGTACTCTGCATATGACCGAGTTGCTGGCTGCATGTTCAGCTGTCTTACATTTCAAAGACATAATTGAAGGACGTCAGGTCCCATTAATCACAGACCATAAACCATTACTTTCTACTTTTCACTGCAGGAACCCTGCTAAGACAAGTACTCAACAAACATATCTTTCATGTTTGATGCAAGATGTTACCAACATGACGTAAATCCGTGGTGGAGATAGCATTGTTGCTGATTCACTGTTTGATTTACCTGCATTAGCCAGTGCCTAAGAGTGCAACGAAGAAATAAAATCTTTCCAGAAGAGACTCAACAATTTTCCACTGGTAAACAATTATATAATCCCGTGTCATGTCTCTATTAGAGTACCCTCGTCCTTTTGTAACTCGACCGCTTAGAAAAGATATCTTCAATTCCTTACATACCATCTCCCATCCTGGTGTTTGAGGTTCTCCCCGACTTATTAAGTTCAGAATCTTTTGGCATTGGATAGCCATAGATATGTGTCAGTGGACACATTTCTGTCAGGCCTGTCAAGCAACAAAGGTTGCACAGCACACTAAATCCCAGATATTAGCATTGGAAATATTTTGTCAGCTATCTGAGGTGGAAATTACAGCAAAAGCAATTGCCTATACATTCCTCAGTGGATTGATCTCCAGATATGGTGTACCTGTTTTTGTCATAACTGATAGAGGAGCCCTGGATAAATTTGAGTTGTTTCAAGAAGTATCATTCTATGTAATATCCCATTGCCTGCAAAGTACAGCCTATCATCCTCAGGGTAATGGAATGATAGAACGTTCACATAAGACCTTGAAGGCAGCTTTAATGGCCAGACAGCAAAACTGGTTTGATTCCCTTCCAGTCGCCCTCCTTCATCTACGTTGTATGGCAAACTCCTCAGGTTATTCACCTTTCACCTTTATGGCAGGAAAACTTCTGCTTTAGCCTCGTGATTTATTTATGAACCTCCTGCTTCATCAGGTTGTGGAGAAAAAGAAAGTGATTTTATTCATTTGTCAGACTCTTCTGTAATGCCAAGGATTCCATAAAATACCAAGTGACTTATGCAATGAACCTAGAGTTTGGGTTCGAGTGGATTATGACAGAAAACTATTGGAAGCACCATATACAGTTCCTTTACTAGTGATTAAGCGATATGATAAGAATCTTAAGATACGATTGCCTTCTGGTGATGCCAGTTATATATCTGTAAACCGTTAAAAACTTGCTATGTTTCCCGAATTACCATGTATAAACCCTCAAAGGTCTCCTCTTATTGCATATTTTCCTCAAAATGATTCTCAACTCCCATCTCATAATCTATCAGATGTAATTTTAAAAGAAACCAGTGATCCTATATTATCTGATTCAGTTAAAAATATGTCTGAAACTTTTAGCGGTATTCCTCAGGAATTATCACAACCATCAGTTTTTCTCTCTCAGACAACTTCAGTATCTGGTTATGGGTGAAAAGTTAAATTTGCAGCTAACACAGATATCTATGATTTTTGTTGCAATGACATCATGAATGTATTTTTTTTTTCATAACTAGTATACTTGATTCAGGAAGAGGTATAGTTTATTGTTAATGTTAAGAACCCTCAAGGGTCATTTGTCTTTAATTGCCCAACTCCAGATGTTTGGGAAATTGATAGCCGTACCAGCCTCCGGCTAGTACAGTGGTAACGTGCTGGCTTCACATTAACGAGGTCGGCAGATCGGATCCCGTCCAAGGCCGAGAGTTTAAGCTGTTTACTGGGAGGTTACTGCTGTGGATGGGCACCACAGTGAGGAGTTGGGGTTTGCCCCAGCTGACGTTCTGAGGAGCATCTTAGATGGATATCAGAATTGAAACCCGACAACCTTTACCTTTACACTGAGTTTCGACAGCCTGAACTTCACACTTCTTTCTAAAGAGAATTTACTTTTGCCACTACAATAAAACTAAAGCATTCCTTTATCATCTGCTATAGAGGACTCCAGTACCGTATGGTCTAGAAAACATTTCAATCTTGTCAGCTCTAGAGAGGAACGACTAGTTGAATATTAATAAACTAATTGGAGTATAGTTAGAGTTTCCTTACCCTCTTAAGGTTAACTCCACATATATAACTATAAATATAAAGCAGGAATGTAAAATAAATTGAAAGTTAAAAAATCAATGCACTGATACTTGTTAGCATAGCCGAATATAGAACTACTATGAATAAGCTTTGATTACTTCAATAAATATTAGTAAAGAGTAATTAACATCATTACAATAGTAGACTTCACTTTTTGACTGCTGGCAAGTAAGTCTTGTATTTCTAGATAAATGAAAATCATGTATAACAAAGTGAAATGGAATCTGTATCTTTTGTTACTGCAAACGAGTTTTTCTCAAGTTAAAATATACTTTACCTCTGTTGGCATGCAACTAAGAAGAGGAAGAGCAGCCTTGACGAACGTCCTTTGAAAGACTATGTAACTCTCCAATGAAATAACTGACGATGCAAATGCAACAAAGCAAGAAAAGTAATTGATATATGTCAACCTACAAAGATATCTTTTGGAATTCTGTTACTGATTTCTGAAATTCAAAGATAACGTTGTATTTATTAAAACAATATTACCTAGTGTATAATATTCATGAACATATGTTACTTGACCCCAGTCTGCTCAAATATAATAGTAGTCATACGTCGCTCATTAGCCATTCACTATAAATTTCCCTTGAAAAATACCTTTGCTCAGTGTAACATCAATTATAGCAAAGATCTAAGACATGCAAAAAGATAGTTAATTTATACCTAAGATATGAAAGGATAATATGACTTTGCGATCAATCATCGTCAGTCCATGGATCTTACTCTGTTGCTTGATCTTGGTCAAATTTAGATTTAATTTTTTCTTTTTTATGTAATTCTTGGAATGCTCGTCTTTGGCATAGAGGTTCTTACATACTGATATTCCAGCATCAGATATTCATATTAGCAATGCTTGGAAAAGATAACGAGATTTTGACCACAGGTAATAATGAAGATGCACAGTGCTTATATGGAGTACCATATAAGTCATGAAGTTCACGTTTTATAAATATAACGTTCAACAAAGGTCAAAATGATTTGGAATAATACATAAGAATGAAAAACTTTATCTGTGTTTATTTACACCGATCATGCTTCACATATTATCAAATGAAAGACTGCCATATTGTATGTGAAAGCATTTGTCAGTAAAAAAAAAAGTTGAAATATATTACCTATGATTTAGCTTTGCTAAATTATATATATATATATATATATATATATATATATATATATATATATATATATATATATATATATATATATATATATATATATATATATATACATATTTATATATATATGTATATATATATATATATATATATATATATATATATATATATATATATATATATATATATATATATATATATATATATATATATATATATATATATATATATATATATATATATATATATATATATATACATATATATATATATATATATATATATATATATATATATATATATATATATATATATATATATATATATATATATTTATATACATATATATATATATATATATATATATATATATATATATATATATATATATATATATATATATATATATATATATATATATATATATATATATATAAATATGTATATATATAAATATGTATATATATATATATATATATATATATATATATATATATATATATATATATATATATATATATATATATATATATATATATATATATATATGTATATATATATATATATATATATATATATATATATATATATATATATATATATATATATATATATATATATATATATATATATATATATATATATATATATATATATATATATATATATATATACATATATATATATATATATATATATATATATATATATATATATATATATATATATATATATATATATATATATATATATATAGATAGATAGATAGATAGATAGATAGATAGATATATTAGTCAGCCCCGGGAGGAGGGACATATGTCTGACAGGCACCATTCGGTCTGTGGTGTCTCAGCATTTTTTCTTTTGGTCATTGGGCAACAGTTAAGACCAGGGGACTATGAACAGCAGCTTAACTTCGCACGTCAGATGGAAGCAGTTTTTGAGGCATATGACACCCTCATTTTGTCAATGAGTGATGAAGCTCATTTTCATCTCAATGAACTGTCGTTATTGGGCTCTTGAAAATCCGAGAGAACTGCACGAAAGACTACTGCACAGTTCAAAGGTGACGGTGTGGTGTGCTGTTAGAAAAGTTGGCGTCATTAGTCCTTACAATTTTGAAGTCCATAATGGAAATGCTGTTACTATGAACTCCGAACGTTACATCGAGTTGATAAACAATTTCTTTGTGCCTGATTTACGACGAAAACGTATTCATATCCGACGTTTGTGGTTTCAGCAGGATGGAGAGACGGTCACACAGCCAGTTTATCAATGGACGTTCTTCGCCTTCTCTTCGGTGACTGCCTCATTTCCAGGTTTGCTGACACTCATTGATCCCCTCGATCTCCTGATTTGTCCATGTGTGATTATTTCTTGTGGGGAAACCTCAAGGCAGGTGTGTATGAGTATAATCCCCGTGCACTGGACAATCTGAAGGAAGCTACTGGCAGGGAAGTCGCCCAAATCGACAGAGCAATGCCTTCAGAAATGCATGAATGAAAACGAACAAAACATGAGGGATGTTGTTTTCCTCACTTGATTTTGTCAAATGGTACTTCAATACGAACACATTCATTCAATAAAATTTTTGCAGCTAAAATAATTTTTTTTTTAAATTTTTCAAAAACTTTCGTCCTTTCTGCTTCACCCTGTATATATATATATATATATATATATATATATATATATATATATATATATATATATATATATATATATATATATATATATATATATATATACACACACATATATATATATATATATATATATATATATATATATATATATATATATATATATATATATATATATATATATATATATATATATATATATATATATATATATATATATATATATATATATATATATATATATATATATATATATATATATATATATATATATATATCTATATATATATATATATATATATATATATATATATATATATATATATATATATATATATATATATATATATATATATATATATATATATATATATATATATATATATATATATATATATATAAATGAATCATTTTTACCCCAACTGGGACTTGAACCTAGGACACATAATTACTGTGCCAAGGCAGTACCAACTATGCCATAGAAGGTCTTAAAAGGGAAACAACCCTTACAGCTTTATCTGCTATACTAGGAATAAACACATTCTATCTGAAGGCAACTCTGTTCATTTTACAGTTTTCCCCAGCCTCAATCATGGCTTCATTTTCGCATTAATGTCAACTCCCAATCTCATTCTGGACTAACAATAATCAAATAAGCATGTTACAATATGTGAAAACATAGATCAGTTTTACCTCAACTGGGACTTGAACCTAGGACACATAAATTGCTATGCCAAGGCACTACCAACTACACCACAGAAGGTCAAAAAAGGGACACAAAACTTACAGCTTTATCTGCTATACTAGGAATGAACGCATTGTATCTGAATGCCACTCTGTTCATATTAAAGTTTCCCCCAACCTTACTCATGGCTTCATTTTCACATTTAATCAACTCCCAAACTCATTCGGGACTGACAATAACCAAATAAGCACATTACCATAAGTGAAAACATGAATCGTTTTTACCCCGACTGGGACTTTCCGTAGCCTTCCTGGTGTTATCCTCTCATAATCTCTCTCTGCCTCTCTTCTCTTACTTATGTATGTTTATCTTGCACTTTTATAGGTCTGCCAGGTATATATATTTTTTCTCCTCTTATGCCTTTTCCAGCATTTGTCTCTCCACACCTTATCTCTCTTACACTCGTTGTTGAAAAATTTCTCTCTGGCATGGAAGCTCCTATGTTGAAGGAAGTTATACAACAAATGACTATCTTCCTATATTCCTCACATAAGATTTTGTGTATTTTTTGTATGAATTTGTTTTTTAAATAATATCCTCCAGTCAATAACTGCAAAAAGCTCATTAATTTTGATGTACTCTCCTCTCGGATAGTCCCTCATTGTGTCCTTCTCAGTGCCTCCACTTTCGGGCAGAACATCTTTGGTGAGATACTACATCTACAACACACAATTGTCACCTTTTCCAGTTGGTGGCTCATACTCATTATTTTCTATATCCAACCCATTATCTGTGAATAATAGATAAAGCAGCAATGGCTCATCCCCACTATTGGCCTTCATTGGTTCCAGTACATGTTGGTATAGGACATTTCCTCGCATGCAATCTACATATCTTGCCCAAATGAGTTGTCCCCACTGTGAAGGTACAGATCTATCCAATCTATCTCTCTATGATTAAAATCTCCCATAAAAAAAAATCCTACACTTTGTTTCCCGTGAGATATTAACAACTGAGTTTATGACTTTCATAGTACTCATATGACTTTCCTAATAAAGTTCTAGCCCATGTTGGTCCATTGGTGGGTTATTTACAATTTTTTTCTACAGTTGTCACCCATCTCTAAAGTTACTTTCTTTTTTCTTGTATGCATGTATATATGCGTGTATGTGATTACCTAATTGTGATTACCTAATTGTGTTTACGGGAAAGAGCCCAAAGCTCGTATCTTCCCGTCTCCTGATCGGTTCCATTTTTAGACTTAGTGATACTTATCATACCTGTCCTTAAAACTATGGATTGAGGTAGCATTAACTACCTCCTCGCTTAGCGAATTCCAATTATCAACTACTCTTACACTGAAAAAGTATTTCCTTACATCCTGCAAACAAGTTTTCTTCCGAAGCTTCAAACTATGACCTCTAGTTCTAGAGCCAGCCATATCGAAATATCGATCCCTATGCACTCTATCATAACCATGAAGGAATTTAAAGACTGTCACCATATCCCCCCTTACTCTTCTAGCTTCGAGTGATGGCAAGTCTAATTCCCTCAGCCTCTCATCATAACCGAGATTGCGTATTTCTGGCACCAGTTTCGTGGCATGTCTTTGAACTTTTTCAAGCTTAGCTATGTGCTTTTTCAAGTGCGGATTCCAAAAGGGGGCTGCATATTCGAGTTTTGGCCTCACATAGGTTACATAAATATTTCTGAACATTTCCTTATCCATGTGCCTGAAGGCTACCCTTACATTTGATAAGAATGCATATGCTGCCCTTACTACGCCATTTATATGTATTTCTGGAGACAAATCTGCCAATATGTTTACTCCTAGATCTCTCTCATTTTCTGTCTCCTGAAGTTGTACTCCAGCCACCGAGTAGTCAAGCTTGGGCCTTCTTGCACTTGTACCCATTCTCATTACCTTACATTTTGAGGTATTGAATTTCATTAGCCACTTTTCTGACCACTCATGCAGATTATTTAGATCCTCCTGAAGTTCTCTACCATTGTTCTCGTTTTTTTTACTTTCTTCACAATCTTTGCATCATCTGCAAACATATTCATGAATGAATTTACAGACTCTGGTAGGTCATTTACATATACAAGGAACAAAAGTGGCCCTAAAACTGATCCCTGTGGAACTCCACTACTAACTCTTCTCCATTCAGACACTGAGTGTCTTACTCTAACCCTCTGTTCCCTTCCTTCTAAGTAAGTTTTTATCCATTCCAAGACATTTCCACCTATTCTAGCCATTGATTGCAGCTTCCTAATAAGTCTCCCATGTGGAACAGTGTCAAACGCTTTCTGGAAGTCTAGGAATATGCAATCTGCCCAGCCCTCTCTTTCCTGTAAGATTTGGCTTACCTCATCATAAAATTCTAATAAGTTTGTTACTGTTGATCTTCCTTCTCTGAAGCCATGTTGCCTCACTGACAAAAAGTTGAAGGATTCCAAGTGAAGAGAGATATGTTTCCTTAGTAGTTTCTCCATAAGTTTGCAAACTATGCTGGTCAAGGAAACTGGTCTATAGTTCAGAGCCGTATCCCTCCTTCCCTTTTTGAAGATAGGTATCACATTTGCTTGTTTCCAGCATCTTGGAATCTCCCCCGACTCCAATGACTCCTTAAATATGATACTTAGTGCCACTGATATTGTGTTTGCGCATTTTTTAAGCACATGAGGGGATATGTCATCAGGACCTGTAGCTTTATGAACATCTAAATCCATCAGCGCTTTGCATACCTCTGTGGCTGTAAGGTTGATGTTCTCTAATACCGGCCCTTGAGCTTCTATCACTGCAATCTGAGGGGGTGGGGTATTTTCTACTGTAAATACTGACTGAAACTCCTTGTTCAATTCTTTGCAGATCTCTTCGTCCGTCTCAGTGATGCTTCCATCCGCTCTCTTTAGCCTTAAAACCTGTTCTTTTACCTTCAGTTTTCCTCTGATAAAGCTGTGGAAAAGCTTGGGATTTTCTTTAGCCTTCCTGGTGATGTCCCTCTCATAATCTTTCTCTGCCTCTCTCCTTTTACTTAGGTAGTCATTTCTTGCTCTTTTGTAGGTTTGCCAGGCATTTATGTTTTTTCTCCTCCTATACCTTTTCCAGCATTTGTCTCTCCACTCCTTAGCTCTTTTACACCCATTATCGAACCATTTCTCTCTGGCATGAATTACACCTACTTTGGTGACAGGTATGCAGCAATCTACTATCTTCCCATATTTCTCACAAAAGATGTCATACATTTCTTGTACAGATTTGTTGTAAAATAAGGTTCTCCAGTCAATAACTGCAAAAAGCTCATTCATTTTGATGTAATCTCCTTTCTGATAGTTCCTCCTCATGTCCTCAGTGCCTCTACTCTCAGGAAGAATGTCTTCAATGATATACTCCATCAACAACACACAGTGGTCACTCTTTCCAATTGGTGGTTCATACTCAATATTTTCAATATCCAACACATTATCTGTGAACACCAGATCAAGTAGTGATGGCTCATCCCCACCCCTGGCTCTTGTTGGTTCCATTACATGTTGGTGTAGGAAATGTATGCATGCATGTATATATGTATATTTGTATGCATGTATATATGTATGTATGCAAGTATGTAGCGTACACCCATGGATGTCCCCATGTGCAGGCTAGAAATTTTCACGTGGCTTTCTCTGTTATAAAATCCAAGCCCAAAACTTGGCGGGGAAACTTGCATTGTTTAGCTGCCCCCACACCATAGATTATGGGGTGTTCCCCCTTCTTTGAAAGCCTATTGGTGGAGGCATGACCAGTACCATGCCTGCCACATCATTGTATGTGTTTGAATGACCTGAGGTGATAAAAAGGGTAAAGCAGCTAGTGTTGCCATTTTAGCGGTTTTCCCGCTAGATCTGGATCTCTTTACTTAAATCTAGCTGGAAGAAAATGAGTTTAGCGGCTAGCAGGAAATTTTAGCTTTGTATGAAAATGTTTAGCGGTTTTCTAGATTTTCTTTTTTTAAGCGTGTTATCATCTCATTAATTATGTTATTCCAATCCGATTCACAAAAATCAAATTGTAGTAGAAATTTCGATACTTGATGCTTGTATTTCCAAGTACCAGTTGCTAAAAAGTTACCAACTAACGTACCATACACGTATCACTCATGATTCCTACTCGCTTGTTTTGTCCCTGCCAGCCAACGCCAGGACTCGGGCGATCTGTAGAGTGTAATCGGACCCATGCAAGGCAGTCATTGTTGATTGAGGTTGACGATCTTTGGTACTATACCAGTATATTTAATCTATATTCAAAATGCCTAAGACGCAATATACACAGAAATTTCGAAGGAGTGGCTTCAAGATGAAGAATTACAACATTGGTTAACTGAAAAAAAGAAGGGAAGTGGTGAAAGTGTGCCTAATTGTAAATTTTGTCAAAGCGTTCTTGTGCCTAAGTTATGTGATTTGAAAGCTAACGGGAAAACAAAAAAACACAGGGCAAATGCCAATTCATCCAATGCTAGACAGCTTACAATACCATTTCAGCCTTTGAGAAAATCAAGTGAATCTCAGATTGCAGAAGGGCGTATGGCATTGTTTATTGCAGAACATACCTCAGTATCAACTTGCCATCACTTGAATGAATTATGCAAGGCATGCTTCACTGATAGCAAAATAGCATCGATGACAAAGATTAAAAAATCCAAGTGTAGTGCTATATTAAAGAATGTTTTGTATCCTCATTTCATGAGTGACTTAAAGAATTCGGTTGGCGATAGTGCTTTTAGTTTACTGATAGATGAATCAACAGATATCAGCATTAATAAATATCTTGGAATAGCAATAATTTACCATGACGAAATGAGAGACCAGATAGTGTCTACTTTTCTAAGCTTAACAAAATTAGAAGAATGCAATGCAAGTGGGATTGTGGCTGCCTTACAAAAGACTTTGCATGATTTTGGACTGAATATCAAGAACCTGAAAGGCCTTGGAACAGACAATGCCAGTGTTATGGTAGGTGTGAATAATGGCGTCTTTGAACAGTTGAAGGTGGAGGTCCCTAATCTTGTGTTGATTCGTTGCGTATGCCACTCTCTACAACTGGCCGTCTCTGCTGCTGCAGCCGAGGTTCTTCCAAGAAATTTGGATTATATTATTAGTGGAACCTATAACTGGTTTTCTCGATCATCATTGCGTCAGACAGCTTACCAGAAGATTTATAATCTAATCAATGAAAATCATGATCCATTAAAAATTGTACAATCATGCCAAACCAGATGGCTTTCCATTGCAACGGCTGTAGAGAGAATCCATGATCAGTGGTTAGAACTTAGAAGCCACTTTGACATTGTGCATAATAAAGAAAGATGTTTTATGGCACAGATGCTTTATGGAATGTATAATGATGGTCAGAATCTAGCTTTCCTTAAGTTTCTGTTACCAGTATTGAAAGACATCCATAGAGTTAACAAATTGTTTGAATCAAACGAATCTGATCCAACAAAACTTCTTGATGACTTTTTGATGGTTGTAAAATCATTAGTGAATAAAGTTGTATTACCAACTGCAAAAGTTGACCCTTTGGAAGGTAACATTAGCGAGTTTCTAGACCCCAAGCCATACCTTGGTTATCAGTTTGAGAAAGAAATTGAAAGTCTGCAACAAAAAGGATTCGCTGAAGTTCTAAAAAAAAATATGAGAGAGCGATGCATCAAGTTCATTACCATACTGATAAAAGAGATTCGTCAGCGGTTACCAGATAATGTTAAGATTCTTCAGTACATGTCGTTGCTATCGGTTAAAAATGCTCTTAGTGTTGTCAAAGATTCTCTGATTCCATTGATGGAGCTATTAAAAGTTTTCCTTTCTGAAATTACGGTTATTGATAACAAGTGGAAGAACCTAACTCTTATTAAATGGGAAGAAGTTGGGCAAACTGTTAAATTTTGGAATAAAGTTTTCAAGTATAGAGATTCGTCTAATAGTAACCCATTTAAGGAAATGGCAAGATTTGCAATATCTGTCTTGGTGCTACCCCATTCAAATGCGGAGGTTGAAAGAATTTTTAGCCAGGTGAATCTTGTGAAAAATAAGAAATAGAATGCAGACGAAAATGATGAATGCTATTCTTGGGATACGTTCAGGGCTAAAAAGACATGGAAAAACCTGCTTTAATTATGAAGTCCCACCAGATGTTTTGAATATGATTGGAACGAAAGAGACATACATCACTTCCACTGAGGGAACATTGCAAGCAGCAGCAGCAGTTCACAAGGAGGAGCAGGGGGAGCCAGAATCATTCGAGGGCCATGAAGATCTGCTGTTTTTTTTTATATAATGATAAAGGTAAACACTGAATTATTCTGTCTGTACAATTGGTATCGAGTTCCATATAACCAATATAAAGTTTATTCTCATCCTCTTTAACATCCAATGCCAATATTCATGTGCATTATATATATATATATATATATATATATATATATATATATATATATATATATATATATATATATATATATATATATATATATATATATATATATATATATATGTGACAGAGTGTTTCGCTCAATGTCAACAGAGGCTGTTAGATGCCTTATCAATTAAAATAATTCCCTTTAATATAACTGTTATTTTCTAACTAAAAAAATTAATTCCCACTTCTTGACTTTCGCAGATTATGATTATTTGCAATTTGTATTTTTGCTTATAGCTAATTTTAAATAGCTTAGTTACTCTTCCTGTACGTGTAGAAGTATAGCCCCAATATAAAGGCTGCCCCTATTTTTCTGCCTGCTCAGGGCCAAGAAAATTAAGAGAAGAAGAACCAGTAACCTAACTTTTCATTAGTATTCTCGTTTTATTTTATTTGCTTCCACTTGTTGCACCTAAAAATACTGTCTCTCCCTTGCATCTCTGCTATAATTGCCTGCCAGGGACCACCACTAAAATAATCCTTAAAATGAAATCAGAGCCAATTACTGCTCTAGGAATGTCTCCTACAGATGACGTCACGAAGCACCACGAGGAGACGCTCTCTTTTTGCGCCGAGACTGCCCAGAGGCAACATCTCGCCTGGGTGGTCTAAGTTTATTTAAAATCAAATTACGTGGCATCTTCACAGGAATTCATCTAGCACAACAAGGAATTCATCTAGCACAACAAGGTGAGGGATAGTGTATGGTAAAGCTCGTGGGTCAAGCAAATTGGTTTATTTTCGAGAATTAGTTACATTCGTTACTGGATAAATCTTATGGATTTCTATTCTCAGATTCCATTCCCAGTCACACGAAATTTTGTAGATTACCACACTGGAATCTCACATGCCAAAGTTAATTCCTTAACCTGTAAATTACAGCTGGTATATATTGCTGAGAAGTTTCTTTTCACTGAATGTGATAAACGAAAATCTCATCCTCTGAAGACTAAGTTATGAGCCCGTAAAAATCTATCTCTCTTCCTAATAAATTCTAATTTCATTTCACCCCTTTCTATCATCGTAAATAAAGTTTTTTTTTACTTCAAAAACTCGTCAATAAAGCTATTTGCCAAAAAGCCAAATTGCAAATATTCAAAAGGTAATTTTTCCCAGTTGGCTATGCAAATATTTCTTGTTAACCACATTTTAATGAATGCATACCGTATTTATCTTGCTAATTCTTCATATGTTGGGGATAAAGTGTTTTGAGTTATAAGTTGCAAATACCTCAAAAGGTGGTTTTGCACCCTTTTTTTATTGCAAAGTTCTTGATAACTAAAAGTGAATGAATACTGTATTTATCTCGTAGATTCTTCCTTTACCCTAAATAGAGTGTTTTACCATATTAATTTCATATCCGGAATAAGCATTGCAACTTTTGTGGTTGCCCACAATTTAAGGAATACATACAGTACTGTATTTGTCTTGCTTATTCTTCATTTATTGTGAATATATTATTTTCTTTAAAACCAGTAAAGAATTAATGTTTTGTATGCTATTATGGTAGCATAAATATTTCTGGTTAGCTGTGAATAACCTATATATATTCATAAATATTTCTGGTTAGCTGTGAATAACCTATATATATTCATAAATATTTCTGGTTAGCTGTGAATAACCTATATATATTCATCCAGTAGAATGACATTGGAAACTCATTATATGTGTGCTCATGCTTTCAGTTTCCCATTATAAACTGTGTCATTTCTGTTTCTGAAATTGCAGTGTCCTGTATTCTACTCTGCCTGTGTGACAGAGGTAATCATCGAGTTGAGGCCAAAGTCTTGGCATACGTCCGTGGTGCCGGGAAACGAACTCATACTCACCTCCTCCGGGATTCGAGGCAGCATTTCATAAAGTTTAATTTGAGAAATTTAATTCAATTCTTTTAATGTCATTGCATTTCCAAAATTAAAAGAAAGTTGAATTCTGAGTTTCATTTAACCGACTGATGGTATTGAAGATAGGGTGTGCAAGTACAAATATCTGTCCTGTCTGTTTGTGAGCTCTTAACCGAGCTCGGTACTTTGAGTCCCCTTAGTAAAACAGAATCTTAACACTCTAGCATCATCATTTAAAATTAAAACCCCCACATTAATTGGCGCCCGAACAGGGACCCGAACAGACAGACTGATTTTATAAATTTATTTTTATTTTGCTTTTTAAGATTGCACATGAAACCCGATTACCATTGGCTCGATTATTGAAATGAATGAATCTTAAGCTGCACACGAAAATTTTCGCGCTAGAAACGTTGCGGATAAGAAATTTTTCTTTGTTTTCAATATTGATTATGGTAACTAATATTTTCTTGTTTCCCATGTGGTAAACAATATTTCAGGAAATCTACATGAGATTATGTGGTAACAGACTTTAGAAATTTTGCATGACGAGAAGACGTGTTATATAAAATTTCATTTATTTGCGTGATAAGATTGAGTTTTAAAGCATTCGTGTTTTATATATCCGTTAAAGGGTGATACTTGTTAGGAATTGTTATATTTCCTTGGAATTAGGAATTGGGAGAAAGCATATTAAGTATTTCTGCTTATAATTGTGTTTTATATTCAAGCATTGACTGCTTATAGATTGGAAGAAAAACTTTGGTGTCATTTATCGAGCCTAGGCTAAGCCTTTCATGTGTTTGAGTTGTCACATGAAAATAAATTTTCTCATTACTAGTAGAAATGTGTAATCTGGCTGCCTAGTAAGCTGTTAGCTTATCGTTGGTGTATTTTGCATAGGATCTGTGCCCTTTTGGTAACACTTCAGAATTTTACATACGACATTTTATTTGCGGGTACTGCCATATACGCGCTCATACGCAGGCACGACCGCGATACTGTACTTGTTCGTATTACTTACGACATTTTATTTGTGGGTACTGCCATATACGCGCTCATACGCAGGCACGACCGCGATACTGTACTTGTTCGTATTACTTACGACATTTTATTTGTGGGTACTGCCATATACGCGCTCATACGCAGGCACGACCGCGATACTGTACTTGTTCGTATCACTTACGACATTTTATTTGTGGGTACTGCCATATACGCGCTCATACGCAGGCACGACCACTATACTGTACTTGATTGTACTCTCAGGCACTGGGTGCTAGTCGGTAAAATTCGTTGTTACTCATTCCTTTCATTTGCACCATAACTGCAGGTACTGCCACGTATTGCTGTTAAGCAGGCACGACTGCCATTCTGTATTACCAGTGTTTCATACACTGTTTTGCAACATTTTGTTGCTGTTGCACTTGATTGTGTTGCTCATTCCTTTCATTTGCACAATAACCGCAGGTACTGCCACATATTGCTGTTAAGCAGGCACGACTGCCATTCTGTATTGCCAGTGTTTCATGCACTGTTTTGCAACATTTTGCTGCTGTTGCACTTGATTGAATTTTGAGTCACTTTTATGGTGAGGTTTTGAGATCACTTTTATGTTTAAGTTTGAACTGTGGTGTTGAATTTTTTTTTCTCTCCTTGGTGTTGTGTGGTTCTATCATTTTTTTTTCTACTACTGTACTGTAGAGATTTGTTTTTTTTTGTGGTTGTTTTGGCACTTCGTTATTGACTGTTTAGGAAACAAACATGGAAACCATCAAAACATTCGATGAGGAGCGTTACCTAGACATACTGATTGCTAGGGGTGAGAGATATGGTTTTTCCCCAAGACAGGAGCTCTTCGAATGGGCTTATGAGAGGATGGTTGAACGCCGAAATAAGCTGGAGGCACAAGCACGTGAGGAGGCACAAGCAAAAGCACAACGTGAGGAGGCACAAGCACAACATAAACATGAGCTTGTGCTTGCTCGGCTTCGAGCGGGAATCCCAGACAGTAGTCCTTTATCCGGAAATAGAGATTACAGGAACGGGAAGCACAAGAGCCCCTTGCAGAACTTCAATCGTCCAGCTCATCCTCCTCACACTCCTAAGTCTTATTACGGCCATGCACCCACACTCAAGAAGGATGACCCGGTAAGACCTAAGCCTCAGCAGTTAAGAGGCAAAGGCCATTACTCTGCTCCACCTTCCCAGGGTTTTCAGCCAAACTCTAAGAGCCACCACGCTCCCTCACACAGCGGCGGCCCACATAGCCGTCTGGCCACTAACTCAGCCCATGTTGTGGAAACAGGGCCAGAAAGGGCCAATGAGGATAATGCCGAGGAACCACCACCCAAACTTGCCAATGTGGAATTCATCGAACATGATGATCTGGAAATGATCCCAAAATGCCTAGAAACCATAAATAGTGTGGAAGCTGAGATAGCCCTTGACACAGGGGCCAATGGCATACTTGTTGACGAGAGAATTGTCAGGGATGAAGATTATACCAGCAAAGTCGTTCGTCTGCGGGTTGCTGAAGGAACACCCCAAATACGACGTTGCTGTGTCATTAACCTGGATTGCATATACTACAAGGGAAAAGCCCCAGCTGTGGCAATGATTGGGCTTATGTACCCTGTCTTAATGGGTCGTGCACTGAACCTAGTTCCTACTTTCCAGGCCGACCTATACCATAAGGACATTTCTCGTTATAACTTCCCTCGGGGGAAGTCACATGAAGCCATTTCAGCAGCAACTCCTGGCCTCGATGCCAAGAATTTGGACGATTCTCCGACTGACTCCGTTGAGTCTGCCGCAGTTAGTAAACGTAATGTGGAACACGGAGAGTTTACCCCTCCTTTACCAGATGATGCACCTCTAGAGCCATTGAAGTCCCGTCCAGACTTTGCCAAATTGCAGCAAGAGTGCCCCAGCCTCAAACGCTGGATGCAGCAGGCCACCGAGGGAAGGACCTTCACGGTGAGAGGAGGAGGCCAGATCACTTATGCCCTTGAAGATGGAGTACTTCGTAGGCATGTGACTAAAGGTGGCCACACCTTTAAACAGTTGGTGGTGCCCGCTTCGTTGCGCCGCCAGGCTATGTATGTGGCACACCATTTACCTCTGAGTGGACACAGAGGCAAAGCAAAAACTCGGCATGTCCTTCAGAAGGCTTTTGCATGGCCAAACATGTACACCGAGGTAGACAGATATGTAGGTTCCTGCCCTGTCTGTCAATCCACCTCAACGGCACCAGTACCGAAAGTTCCCATGGGGATAACTAAGCTCTCAATGGAGCCAATTTCCAATGTCGCTATTGACATACTAGGTCCTATTAATCCAACTTTGTCCACGGGGAAACAATTCCTCCTGGTATATGCTGACCTGGCAACAAGGTACCCAGATGCAGTGCCACTGTCTTCTATCACAACTGAAGCAGTCGCTCATGCCCTATTTGAAATGTGCTCCAGGGTTGGCTTTCCTGAGCAGGTCCCTTCTGACAATGGAAGTCAGTTTACAAGTAGGCACTTTGAGGCTTTCTGTAACCTTTTAGAAATCAAGCACATTCGTACGAGTGTCTATCATGCCCAATCAAATGGAGCATGCGAACGCTATAACGGGACATTGAAGCGATGTTTGCGCAAGCTAGTGATAGATATGCCTAGGCAGTGGGACAAGTACGTCCCTGCTGCACTTTTCTCCTTCAGAGACACGCCCCACGACACTACTGGATACTCGCCTTTCGAGATGATTTATGGTCATAAGGTCAGAGGCCCAGTAGAATTCTTGGCAGAATGTTGGGATTCACCTACCATCGAAGATGACGATAGGGACGCTCATGAGTATATTTTGAAGTTTTCGTCTCACCTCAAAAAGGCTTGGAAAACTGAACAATTAGCCATTAAGGGTCACCAACAGACTGCCAAGCTCCTCTTTGACAAGCGTGCGCGGCGTCGTGCCCTGACACCCGGAGATCGAGCTCTGTTACTTCTTCCAACAGATACCCGCAAGCTAATGCTACGCTGGAAAGGACCGTACACTGTGGTACACCGGGTGACCCCTGACAACTATGTGCTAAATGTTGATGGCATTAACCGGAAATACCACATTAACCAGCTGAAGCTTTATTGTGAGGACCCGGAGGCCCACAGGGATCCTGCGCTGGCGCTCCCAGCAACCCCTATAGATGCCTCAAGCATCAACAGAACCTCCGAGGCTGCAGCAACACAGGTGCTCCATTATAGCCACCCCTTACTTCCTATATTGGAATACTCCACCCTTGCAGTGGAGACAGACTTACGGGAGTGGAGTTTTTCTGAAGAAGCCCCTCTGGCTGCAGCCACCGCTCTTGCAATTGAAGACATAAGCTTAGCTTTTGATGATGGTAAGGATCCTGCCATTCCCACACACCGAAAAGAAAGTGTGAGTAATTGTATTATTAACTCCAGACTGCAACCGAGTCAACGGGAACAGCTGAACAAGCTATTTGAGGACTATGAGAACGTCTTCAACGACCTCCCAGGCATTACCACTACCCTTGAGCATCATGTCAGACTGACTGACCCAGAGCCATTTCGGCACTCCTATGGTCTTCCCCACCAGCTGTCCTTACGGCTGAAGGAAGATCTTGACACTTGGGTCCGCCTCGGAATAGTTGAAAAGAGCATTTCGCCTTGGTGTTCGCCGTTACTGGCAGTGCGTAAGCGAGATGGCAGTCACAGGTTCTGCCTTGACTGTCGTAAGCTTAACTCCCGTACCATCTTTGATGGAGAGCCCATTGCTGACGCCGAGCATATTTTCTCGTTGCTTTCCCAATCCCGTTACCTGTCCAAGTTGGATTTGGCCAGTGGATTTTGGCAAGTCCCGTTGAGCGAGACTACCAAGCCTCTTACAGCTTTTTCCACAAGATATGGTCTATACCAGTTCAGGGTCATGCCTTTTGGTATGGTAAATGCCCCTGGCTGCTTCAGCAGACTCATGAGGATAGTACTACAAGATCTCGACAATGTTTCATGCTTTATAGACGACATCCTGGTGCATTCTCAGGATTGGTCATCGCACCTCGAGACTCTCCGCAGAGTTCTCACTCGTCTGAACCAGCATGGACTTCATTTAAAGCCTTCCAAATGTGAGATTGGTTTCACACAATTGCAGTATCTCGGCCACGTGGTTGGAGAAGGAGTTATGTCCCCTATACATGACAGGGTACAAGCTATCAAGGATATGGAGAAACCTGCTACTGTCACTCAACTGAGATCATTCCTGGGTAGTGTCGGCTACTACCAACGGTTCATTCCACACTTTAATACTATCGCTGCCCCTTTGCAGCAACTGACCTCCTCGAAGCAAAGTAAATCCTCCCCTGTCAAATGGACAGATGAAGCGGAGAGAGCATTTTTCAAGCTCCGAGAAGCATTGGCAGGTGAGCCAGTATTACAACTGGTAAACCCTGATTTTCCATTTATCTTGCAGACCGACGCCTCAGACGAAGGCCTGGGTGCCGTGCTCTTGCAAGCCCGATCAGACAACTCAGCAGAAGTAGCTCCAGTGCGATATGCAAGCCGCAGGCTTCGCCCTGCAGAGCGAAATTACTCCACCGTGGAGAAGGAAGCTCTAGCTGCATATTGGGCCATAAAGAAATTTGAAGTCCATCTGTATGGCCAACATTTTACACTGAGAACCGACCACCGACCTCTCCTATATTTACAGACTGCAGACAAGCTAAATCCTCGTCTGAAAAGGTGGGCACTTTACCTGAATCTTTTTAAATTCACTGCCCAACATGTTCATGGCAAGGACAATGACCTTGCTGATCTACTAAGTCGACGGTCGTTACCCTCAAATGAGGAAGCTGGTGCTGTTAGCCTAAATTTGGCTAGTCAGTAAAGATTACTTCTCTAATGTGTTGTTTATTTTTATGTTTATCTTTTATGTCTTTAATACTGTACTGTACTTGTTTATTTTAAGCGTACCAACGTTATTCCAAGTGGAAGACGAAAAAGATGAAGAATAATTTTTTGATCGTAGTTTTATATTTCCCTTTGTGGGACTTTGAAAGCCAGAACTTGGCCGAAACATTTTAGTTTAGTGTTGAATAGCTGAAACTGTTTTAAATCCAGTCGCCAATGTTAGTGACGACGTGGTTCAAATGTTTAATTTGCGTATACTGTATTTTATTTTGTATATTATATTATTGCCTTCTTGCATGTGAAGCATTCATAAACTTAAATATTGATATTTACTGATATCTAATTGTGATTTAATTGTCTTGAAATTTGAATTTGATCACATTTCTTTTATGTTTTGCATGTCATTTAATGTTTTGTTTACAAGACTTGTTTACTTTTACTAATAGTATGATATGTTCCAGTGGTGGATCCCATTCTTATTATTCATTTGTTCTTTTCCATGAGAAGGATATCTCATCCCTCATAATAACACTGAAGTCACCGTAACTTCCTCTGTTCTTTTTTCGCCTTCTGTAGTAGAATTTTGCTAAATCAATATTCTCTAGAAAGGGCCTTTGTGACAGAGTGTTTCGCTCAATGTCAACAGAGGCTGTTAGATGCCTTATCAATTAAAATAATTCCCTTTAATATAACTGTTATTATCTAACTAAAAAAATTAATTCCCACTTCTTGACTTTCGCAGATTATGATTATTTGCAATTTGTATTTTTGCTTATAGCTAATTTTAAATAGCTTAGTTACTCTTCCTGTACGTGTAGAAGTATAGCCCCAATATAAAGGCTGCCTCTATTTTTCTGCCTGCTCAGGGCCAAGAAAATTAAGAGAAGAAGAACCAGTAACCTAACTTTTCATTAGTATTCTCGTTTTATTTTATTTGCTTCCACTTGTTGCACCTAAAAATACTGTCTCTCCCTTGCATCTCTGCTATAATTGCCTGCCAGGGACCACCACTAAAATAATCCTTAAAATGAAATCAGAGCCAATTACTGCTCTAGGAATGTCTCCTACAGATGACGTCACAAAGCACCACGAGGGGACGCTCTCTTTTAGCGCCGAGACTGCCCAGAGGCAACATCTCGCCTGGGTGGTCTAAGTTTATTTAAAATCAAATTACGTGGCATCTTCACAGGAATTCATCTAGCACAACAAGGAATTCATCTGGCACAACAAGGTGAGGGATAGTGTATGGTAAAGCTCGTGGGTCAAGCAAATTGGTTTATTTTCGAGAATTAGTTACATTCGTTACTGGATAAATCTTATGGATTTCTATTCTCAGATTCCATTCCAAGTCACACGAAATTTTGTAGATTACCACACTGGAATCTCACATGCCAAAGTTAATTCCTTAACCTGTAAATTACAGCTGATATATATTGCTGAGAAGTTTCTTTTCACTGAATGTGATAAACGAAAATCTCATCCTCTGAAGACTAGTTATGAGCCCGTAAAAATCTATCTCTCTTCCTAATAAATTCTAATTTCATTTCACCCCTTTCTATCATCGTAAATAAAGTTTTTTTTTACTTCAAAAACTCGTCAATAAAGCTATTTGCCAAAAAGCCAAATTGCAAATATTCAAAAGGTAATTTTTCCCAGTTGGCTATGCAAATATTTCTTGTTAACCACATTTTAATGAATGCATACCGTATTTATCTTGCTAATTCTTCATATGTTGGGGATAAAGTGTTTTGAGTTATAAGTTGCAAATACCTCAAAAGGTGGTTTTGCACCCCTTTTTTTATTGCAAAGTTCTTGATAATTAAAAGTGAATGAATACTGTATTTATCTCGTAGATTCTTCCTTTACCCTAAATAGAGTGTTTTACCATATTAATTTCATATCCGGAATAAGCATTGCAACTTTTGTGGTTGCCCACAATTTAAGGAATACATACAGTACTGTATTTGTCTTGCTTATTCTTCATTTATTGTGAATATATTATTTTCTTTAAAACCAGTAAAGAATTAATGTTTTGTATGCTATTATGGTAGCATAAATATTTCTGGTTAGCTGTGAATAACCTATATATATTCATAAATATTTCTGGTTAGCTGTGAATAACCTATATATATTCATAAATATTTCTGGTTAGCTGTGAATAACCTATATATATTCATCCAGTAGAATGACATTGGAAACTCATTATATGTGTGCTCATGCTTTCAGTTTCCCATTATAAACTGTGTCATTTCTGTTTCTGAAATTGCAGTGTCCTGTATTCTACTCTGCCTGTGTGACAGAGGTAATCATCGAGTTGAGGCCAAAGTCTTGGCATACGTCCGTGGTGCCGGGAAACGAACTCATACTCACCTCCTCCGGGATTCGAGGCAGCATTTCATAAAGTTTAATTTGAGAAATTTAATTCAATTCTTTTAATGTCATTGCATTTCCAAAATTAAAAGAAAGTTGAATTCTGAGTTTCATTTAACCGACTGATGGTAGTGAAGATAGGGTGTGCAAGTACAAATATCTGTCCTGTCTGTTTGTGAGCTCTTAACCGAGCTCGGTACTTTGAGTCCCCTTAGTAAAACAGAATCTTAACACTCTAGCATCATCATTTAAAATTAAAACCCCCACAATATATATATATATATATATATATATATATATATATATATATATATATATATATATATATATATATATATATATATATATATATATATATATATATATATATATATATATATATATATATATATATATATATATATATATATATATATATATATATATATATATATATATATATATATATATATGTGTGTGTGTGTGTGTGTGTGATTACCTAATTGTGATTACCTAATTGTGTTTACGGGAAAGAGCCCAAAGCTCGTATCTTCCCGTCTCCTCATCGGTTCCATTTTATACTTAGTGATACTTATCATACCTGTCCTTAAAACTATGGATTGAGATAGCATTAACTACCTCCTCACTTAGCGAATTCCAATTATCAACTACTCTTACACTGAAAAAAGTATTTCCTTACATCCTGCAAAGAAGTTTTCTTACGAAGCTTCAAAGTATGACCTCTAGTTCTAGAGCCAGCCATATCAAAATATTGATCCCTATCCACTCTATCATAACCATGAAGGAATTTAAAGACTGTCACCATATCCCCCCTCACTCTTCTAGCTTCGAGTGATGGTAAGTCTAATTCCCTCAGCCTCTCATCATAACTGAGATTGCGCATTTCTGGCACCAGATTCGTGGCATGTCTTTGAACTTTTTCAAGCTTAGCTATGTGCTTTTTCAAGTGCGGATTCCAAAAGGGGCGCGCATAGGTAGATAGATATATGTAGATGCAGATGTATATAGACTATATATACTACTACACACACACACACAAGGTATGTACAGCTTAGCGTTGACCTTTTATTTTTTCCAAGCTGTGTAGAATATCCTGTAAATCTAGTTGTTCCAAGCCCAAATCTAGCTGTTTTTAGGGCTCTGGCTAGCGGGAACTGAAAATTTTTGATGGCAACACTGAAAGCAGCACGTGAGGCAGAGTATTTTTAGAGCCCATACAGACAACATTAAGTTAAGGGGATGGGGGCATTGATGAATAGAGGAACTTTGTAGCTTCTAAATAAATTAAGTGTTAAGCATCTTTGCATATCTACTATTACCTTGCACGATTGAGCCTTGCCCTGGAGTGTAGAAGAATAAAATAATATCTACACGACACTGGTGGCAGCAAAAGTACAACTGTAACATGACAGTGGAGTACGATTACAAAATATGACAGTGGTATACCGCAGGCACGACTACTAAATACGACATTTTTGGCTGCTGAGTACGATCCTATGCTGGATTCATCGGGAAGAGACAAGAAGTTATACGCCAGCGGAATCTCGTGCTGTGAGATGAAAAATGCAGGATTCAAAAGGGTATAAAACATATTTGGAAGAAATGTCGAAGGATGCCCAATCCCATCCCCCTACAGGTAAAGCCCCCAACATTAAGAATTGTCCCTTACAATTTGACTCTGCAGCAAAGTTGATGAAACATCGGTCACGAAGGATGGGAAACGCAGAATGGAGAGATGAGTGGTCAAATTGGAAGAGAATTTCTTGCGCGATTCACGAAGTACTTCACCGTGCATACGACTGTTACTGAGAAGATGCCCAGGATGGTGAATCGGCGATCTTATGAGAGGTACGGACGACGTCGTTGGAGGGAAAGCCAAAGAGCCCAGCAGAGAGGAAAACCCCTCCCCAATATCAGAGGCAGTGACGTTCTTCAGGCAGAATCCCAAAACAGCTAAGTTCTTTTAATTTTTATCCAGTGAGTAATGGGGGTACCATTAAAAGAAGTTGAAGTCGTAGGACTCCACCATTTTGCTATGTAGACATGCTTTGACTCAGCCACCCTGCATATGAGGGAATATGGCTTAGTAAATTAATAGAAGTATAATTTCTGTACCCATTACTAAACTAGATAAGTTGAACTAATAGCTATAAGTAATGATACCTTCAATTTTTTTTTAAATTACAACAATATAATGAGTAATTGCATTTGAAGGGTGTCCAGCTAATTTTTTTTTGTATTACCTAGATTAAGTATTGGACAGGCAAAGGTAGTGATTGGTTTGAGAAAGAATAATATACATGTAAAATTATTTCAGTGATATAATTTCAAGTGGAATAAAATATAAGTGGTAGAACTTTTTTTCCAGACTCCAAAATGCACGTAAAAATCACCTTGAGAATCGAACTTGATCTGCTTTTAAGGTTTTTCTTTTGTGACATATGATGTCGCTGCTGGTGATATAGTTTCCAAGAAAGAAAATGCAGGAAAGACTTACCCTTCACCTTCGTTTTTTTCTTTAAAAAGTAATTTTAATTTGTAGTGATCATTTACTCATAAATATATGTGTATGTCAAATCCATTGAAAAATCAGAGACTTTTTCGATGGTTATTAAGAGTATTGCAGTCCAATATAACGGGATTTTCATTCGTTTGGTTTTATGCTGGTGGGGAGAGAAAACATAGTAGCTGATGCCATGAGAAGGGGGGGGATAAAAATAGTCCCCCCCCCTCATCACCATGCCGTCGAAAGGGAGAGAGAGGGAACCTAGGACCGTTGGCAAAGACAAGCCGAAGAGGTTAGATGAGTGGAATCGAGAAGATACCCACAAACTCCTTCAGAGTGATTAGGGAAAAATGTGCTCAATGAATGTGGGAGTGAATGGGGGAAGTCGCCAACAGAGAATGGGTGAGCGAATGCGGTGGATGGAAGCGAGAGCGAGAGGGAGGGTAGAACGAGTGAAATAGGGGGGTGCTTGGGGGTGGAATCGAGAGACACTTGTCTAAGAGCAGGATAGGACTATAAGGGATATAGTTTATGACCTTGAGAGGTGTCAGTTTTTTGAGGGTCAATGTAGTACCATCCCTCCTGCTAGGGTATTGCCGAGGTGCTGCTTCAAGTGGGGCAGCAAGCCCACCACACAAACAAACAAACAAACAAACATTTATTTCCATTTTGTGCAATGATTATTCAACATTAATAGTAACTTATAAGTAGACATGTAATTAAACTAATAAATAAGAGGGTAATACAAATACTTTAATTAATTGTAACTTTCATAGAATATAATATTGCTGTAATAAAAATGCTAACAATAATGTTAATAATAAAGTAGTAAGTATGACACTAGATACAGGATCGTTATTATCGGCATCATTTCCATATTTGTTTTCCTTACGATGAGAATAATTTGTTCTTAATGAGCAGCAACTATTTGTCCAAAAGAAAACTATATAGTTTGCCTTTGAAAGCTGTGAAGGAGGATGCATTTTTAAGATGCTCTGGAATATTATTCCAGAGTGTTGGCTCTTTGATAGTGATCATTTTTGAACCTGCTTCTGTGTTTGTTCTGTGAATAAAGAGCTCATTGCTCTGTCTCGTGTTGGTTCCCCTTATATCCCTGACTGTTTTTAAATCAAATAGCCATCTAGGATAATGATGGTCCAAAATTTTGAATACAAAAACAATAAGCGACCTTGTTTTCTGCCCGCAGCCACCCAAGTTTATTGAGAGCTGGTGTGATGTGGTCATATTTTCTTATTCCTCCCAGGGCAACTCGAGCTGCAAGATTAATAAGCTTCTGTATTCTGTTTATCTGAGTCTTAGTGGTAGCTCCCCAAACAATTGTGCAGTAATTAATGTGACTTAGGGCTAGAGATTCAACAACAGTTATTCGAGTGGTAATCTCAAAATTGTCTTTTATACGTGATAACTACATTAATGTTCCTGTACCATTTTGCATGCTTTATCTATGTGGGAATCAAACAACATGTGGTTATCAAAGTGAATTCCTAGATGTTTTGATCGGTCCCTTACTTCGCTCGTAGGATGGTTGTTCGTTTTTCGGAATTCTAAGCGAGATCGTAGCTGATTAAGGACGCGAATCTATGAATTATTTTTTTTTCTATAGCAGAAGTTTGGAAAAACCCAACTAAATAGAGAAATAAATGACTGAACAATATACTCACATGTAAAGTTTCAAAACCATTCCTGTCTGCCGAGGTAATCAGTTCCGGTTTTACGTCATGGAATCCCTTTTCTACCAAGGGCTAGGACGGCTGCCTTTTTGCGAAGGACTTGCTTTGGCAGATGTAATCGTTACCCTGAGTGCATGCCCTTGCTAATCTCAGACCGTGATGGGGCGCGAACCCTCAACCTGCTGCCTCAGAGTCGCAGACACAACCGCTTGATACACGGTGACTACCTGCCGAGGTAATCTGTCGGGGTAATAATTCAAGAGAAGAAAAAACGTTACTTTGAGTTCATAGAATTTTTTTTTTTTTTTAATGTACGATTCCTTAAGAGATTATGAAACTTAAGCAAAGCATGATTCTAAAGCGAAGTTTATTCTTTTACTGTTGCAGGTGAAATATTAATTTTTTATCTTAATACTGCATACACATATACACGATTTTTTTTTTTTTTTGTAGAGATGTGGGTCTAGTTTTCGTGTGATAATTGTGATATTACGCTGAGATAAAGATATTAACGATTTTTTAAGCTTGTCTGCAAATACTTATTGTTCATTATCGTGAAATTTATAACTACTATTGTGCTTATTAAGATGATTTGCGATTCTTAGAGCGTATATTTTGAATATGAAATTAAAACAGTGATGTTAAGTCCTTTTATATTGTTGTTTGAGAAAGAATAATGTTAATTTTTCGATTGTATTGAAAGAAAAAGAGAAAAAAGTTCTCTTGAAGTATCAGCTTTTTTGTAAACTATTTTTGAATGACAGTGTTTGGTAAGCTTTCCAAGAGAGTTTCATATTACACTGACAGTAATTATTATATATTTTTGTAGTATTTTGTTTAACTTTCGTTCGGAGGTATGTTTGACTTCTGGCAAGTGTGTGCATGTGCATTTCACTAGTAATGTTCTACAGAAAAGTAATGGAATTTTGATTCGCCCAGCTTTATCTGTACTAAATTAAAGTCATCTTTTTTTTTAAAGTTAGTATATAGAATTTTGCTTATCAGAAAGTTTAGCAAAAAATCTTTTGCAAGACTTACCAGTGGTGAGTGAATACAGATTGAAGGGTAGTTATTGTATAGACACCATCTCTATATTTTTACTAGTAATTGAAAGCATGAAGCCTAAATTTTATAAAATGTTGACTTTGGATATTTTAACTGTTAATTTTTTTTCATTTTTTGATAAATTGGTAGATGATAAACGTGAGCTTGCTCCATTATCTTTTATGAGTTTTTGCATGTTAATATTACACTGATAATGAAGAATTTGAGCTGAGTAGTAACAGAGAGTTTGTCGGCCACATATTTCAACTGACTTAAAAGAAATCTGAGCTACCACAGATAAACTGGGAAACAGGAAGGATTGTGGCTATGCTTCAATATATTTGCGACAGCAAGTATTCGAAATTGGTAAATGAAACTGGCCAAAAGAATTTACTTTAAAATGAGTATTATTATGAAATACAATTATAGAACTTTTGTTCTTGCCTCAAAATGATATTATCACTTATTATTTACTGTTATTCTTATTTTCTATAATAATAATAATAATAATAATAATAATAATAATAATAATAATAATAATAATAATAATAATAATAATAATAATAATAATAATAATAATAATAATAATAATAATAATAATAATAATAATAATAATTGTTGTTACTATAATTTTTTGTCCCTCTTGCTAATTATACTTTTCTTCATATTATCAGTAGTAACACAATTAAAATTTTTAGCATTTTTATTTTGAATTCCTACCATTGTGTTACTGTAGTCACTGTTAATAAGAGTATTACTTTTGTGGCTGTTCTTCTCAGTATTTCATGACTTTTGATGTCTATAGCACACTAATGTTTTGTAGAGGTAGTCACCGTGACTCAAACGGTAGCGTCCACGACTCTGAGGAATCAGGTCGAGGGTTCGCGCCCCGTCACGGTCTGAGGTTAACAAGGGCATGTACTCAGGGTGACGATTACATCTGCCAAAACAAATCCTTCGCAAGAAAGCAACCGCCCTAACCTTGGTTGAAAAGGGAATCCATGACGTGAAACCGGAACAAACCGGTTCTAATGTTTTGTAGAGATGCTCTTTCAGTTCTTCAACTACGTCCTAAGTATCTGGGAATAACGATCTGAATGGTGTAGACAAATATTTACAACCACTATTCTATTTCCAGGTAACCCCAACCTGCAATTTTGCACATTTTTCCCTTTTGCCCACTGGAGAGATTGCAAGTGCTTACAGATACAGGGATGAGCAGTATCCCTTCTGCGCGCTTACATATGGCCATTGTTCGTACCCAGAGGTGATATCTAGTGTTTCCTGTATTTGTGATAGCCACATTAGGCCCTTATGTCTGGCCCTAGAATCTACAGAAGGCTATTCTAATTGCAGAATTTGAGTTTGGAGGGTGATGCACGTCCGGAGGATAGGTGTTGTGAGAGGAGATATGGTGATATGACTGCCTCAACAGTCGAGTCAACGCTAGGGAAGAGGCACCCGAAGAGGATATATCTGCGCTCTTCCATTGTCCGGTGGCCCCCCGACGTAGGGCTAAGGGCCATTATTTGTTACAATCTGGACCTATCTTACAGCGTAGACATGAGGGATGACGTACAAAGGAGCTAGTCGGCCCAGTACCTAGCGATATCCCAAATGTGGGACTCCATTAAGATGAAAATAAAAAGGATATGGAAAATTCTCAATAAAAAAAAAGAAAGTGAGAGAGACATTTCCCATAGAATAGAATATATCACGAGAAACTGAAAATTCCCCATAGTGAAACCATGTACATTATAATATATTTTTTCAGCATACCAAGACTGAGTTTTTTTTTAAATCATAAGATTTAAGTTAAGGAAGCCTCAATGCCTCCCCTAGAAATAGTATATATATATATATATATATATATATATATATATATATATATATATATATATATATATATATATATATATATATATATATATATATATATATATATATATATATATATATATATATATATATATATATATATATATATATATATATATATATATATATATATATATATATATATATATATATATATATATATATATATATATATATATATATATATATATATATATATATATATATATATATATATATATATATATATATATATATATATATAAGAAAAATAGTTACCCTAGTTTTAATATAGTAAGTGCCATTGTGTCATTTATGAGTATTTTTTGATAATTGTCACTTACATACATATTTCTATTCTAATTGAGTACTATAACAAGTTTTTATTTTTAACTATTAACTACTATTATTGAATAGTCGTCTATTAGATGAAAGTGTTTTAATTTTTCACTGTAATAAACTAATAGTCAGTTTGTTACTCATTAATAGCTACATAATGTAGTTGTGAATACTTAATTAAAGTTTTTGATATGCTAATTGAAATTCTTTAATTAGAATGATTGTTGTGAGAATTTATTTTTCTTTTATTTGTCTTTTTTGGAAATCACATGTTCTATATATTGAGTGTACCCTTGACAAGGAAATCATTTTCAGGTAACTTTAGTATGAATTAAGGAAAATTTTGATATGTAATACTGATAAAGATGCACTTAGGTAATTATGCTCTGTTTATGGCCTAGAATGATATGTGTTAGCAATTTCTAATATTAATAATATAAAACTCTTGTGATTCACTGTGCATATAGGCTATGGGGTGTTCCCCCTTCTTTGAAAGCCTATTGGTGGGGCATGATCAAGTACCATGCCCACCACCTCTTTGTATGTGTTTGAATGACCCGTGATGATAAAAAGGGTCAAGGAGCACGCGAGGGGAGGCAGAGTATTTTTGGTGCCCATACAGACAACATTAAGTTAAGGGGACGGTGGCATTGAGGATTTGAGGAACTTTGTAGCTTCTAAGTAAATTAAGTGTTAAGTATCTTTGCATATCTATTATCACCTTGCACGAGTGAGTTCTGGCCTGAAGTGTAGAAGAAAAGGTGGTGACAACGAAAGGACAACTCAGACACGACAGTGGAGTACGACTACAAAGTACGACATTGGTATACCACAAAAACGACTACTAAATACGACAGTATGTCTGTATGTACGTATGTATGTGTGTATGTATATTACCATTAGTGAGCTGTCCTATTGTACCAGTCGCCCATTGCAGTATTACAATTGATGGCTTTGGATTTAAATGGGACTGGCCAGGAGAGCTTAATTTTAAGTATGCTTTCATATCCGGTTCTATTTCTGTGCCTACACCGAATATATTGACATATGTTTTAAGCATCCCTTACTATCTGTTCTTATCTGACTAGTGGCAAACTCCCCAACTCTGTTTCTTTACTTTATGTATAGCTTTTTGCCACCCAGGAACGATGAGAGCAATTTTATTCACCCATCGGGGTGTCACACTATTAAATATATATATATATATATATATATATATATATATATATATATATATATATATATATATATATATATATATATATGTGTGTATATATATATATATATATATATATATATATATATATATATATATATATATATATATATATATATATATATATATATATATATATTTATATATTTGAGTGTGTGTGTATATATATATATATATATAAATATATATATATATATATATATATATATATATATATATATATATATATATATATATATATATATATATATATATATATATATATATATATACATATATACATATATATATATATATATATATATATATATATATATATATATATATATATATATATATATATATATATAATATATATATATGTATATATATATATATATATATATATATATATATATATATATATATATATATATATATATATATATATATATATATATATATATATATATATATATATACATATATATATATATATATACATATATAAATATATATATATATATATATATATATATATATATATATATATATATATATATATATATATATATATATATATATATATATATATATATATATATATATATATATATATATATATATATATATATATGAATTATTTTTCCCCGACCGGGACTTGATCCAGGACATATAATTACTATGCCAAATTGCTACTAACTACACTACAGAAGATCTTAAAAGGGAAACCCACCTTACAGCTTTCATCTGCTATACTTGGGATGAACTCATTCTATCTGAACGCCGCTCTGTTCATTTTACAGTCTCTCCCAACCTCACTCGTGGTTTCGTTTTTTCGTTTTTGCATTTAATTCAACTTCTATATTTGTGTACGTAGGTATGGCGAAAAAAAACCGACTATAAAGCATGGTAAAAGCTGTAAGTGGTGTGCTGGTAATATAAAAATAAAGCTTAAGTTTTACCAGATACTAAACTATATCACTTTTTTCATGCATCAAGGCAAGATTTTCAATTATATTTAAGAACAAGCATTAAGTATAACCTCGTCTTGACAAAAATTTTGAGATATATCCTTCCATTTCCTGTTCGTAGTCTACGAGAAGGGCTAATTAAAAGTTAATTGGTTTTGTGATATATATATATATATATATATATATATATATATATATATATATGTATATATATATATATATATGTATATATATATATATATATATATATATATATATATATATATATATATATATATATATATATATATATATATATATATATATATGTATATATGTATAATATATATATATATATATATATATATATATATATATATATATATATATATATATATATATATATATATATATATATATATATATATATATATATATATATATATATATTTATATATATATATATATATATATATATATATATATATATATATATATATATATATATATATATATTTTATATATATATATATATATATATATATATATATATATATATATATATATATATATATATATATATATATATATATATATATATATATATATATATATATATATATATATATATATATATATATATATATATATATATATATATATATATATATAACCGGAACATGACATCAGTACAGAATTTGAAGGGAAACTTTTTTTTCTTTTAAACTAAACCTTACTTTTCTTTTAATTTTTCTATTTTTTTTTCTGTTACCCTTCCTAGTGTAATATAAATGCATTACTTGTTTATTGATAAGTAAAGAATCATGCGATCATATCGATATATAGCGGACATTGCCTTCTAAGTCTATTATTTATATTTTTATTTTTTCTTAATATGTAAATGACATGACTAGGAAGGTTTTAAGGAACTGGTTCCAGAACTTCACGTGCGCGCGCGTGGATTTCATGTGGTGCCTAATTTGGCTGTTTTCAGAGGTGCCCATAGGCTCCTAATATATGTTTTCCCGTCGTGTGTGTGTTTTTTTTTAAATATGTTATTTGTGACTACAGTTGTATGTATGTGAGGGTAATTGTAACTTAAATATCTTACCAGTAGTAGGTTGGCCCATGGCATCATCCTCCCGTTGCGATACTACAGCTGAAGGATTTTTAAACTTGAATAGGACTCTCCATGACAGTTCGATCATAAGTCTTCCTTCAGTTACGGTTATTTTTTATGCCTACATCAACACTGAATATCATTGGAAATTCATTATACACCTCTTATTATCCCTTCACTACTAAAAAGTCATTACACTCTCCATCTCAGTTACTTTTTACTTAATGTATTTTTCGTGCCCAGGCTCGATGGGGGCTGATTTCTTTTATTATTATCATTATATATATATATATATATATATATATATATATATATATATATATATATATATATATATATATATATATATATATATATATATATATATATATATATATATATATATATATAATGGATAATGTCACCTGCTACATTATTGCCATGGTGGCTGCATATGAATTTTAATGGCACCGAACATTTAAAACTGGAGGTCATTGAATCCTTTGGATGGTGGTTGCTGATTTACTTAGTCAAGACGCATAAAGGAAAACGTTATGAATGCCAGAGTGGCGAGATTTATTATCATATTTTTTTTATTGAGAAAATTAGCAGGAAAATATAACATTGCAGAATAGATCTTTATCTTTTTCTCTCTCTTATCTATATAAATATTATTATAGTGGTAATTCCAATGAAATCTGTATTTGTTTCAGTATTATTATTAGATGGTGATTGTTGTTCTTTGGTGATTGATCATGTGCTGTACCCATAAAATATTCG
>JAXCGZ010005850.1:40000-70000 GCA_037179515.1 Halocaridina rubra
ATATATATATATATATATATATATATATATATATATATATATATATATATATATATATGTATATATATATATATATATATATATGTATATATATATATATATATATATATATATATATATATATATATATATATATATATATATATATATATATATATATATATATATATATATATATATATATATATATATATATATATATATATATATATATATATATATATATATATATATATATATATATATATATATATATATATATATATATATATATATATATATATATATATATATATATATGTGTGTGTGTGTGTGTGTGATTACCTAATTGTGATTACCTAATTGTGTTTACGGGAAAGAGCCCAAAGCTCGTATCTTCCCGTCTCCTGATCGGTTCCATTTTATACTTACTGATACTTATCATACCTGTCCTTAAAACTATGGATTGAGATAGCATTAACTACCTCCTCGCTTAGCGAATTCCAATTTTCAACTACTCTTACACTGAAAAAGTATTTCCTTACATCCTGCGAAGAAGTTTTCTTACCAAGCTTCAAACTATGACCTCTAGTTCTAGAGCCAGCCATATCAAAATATCGATCCCTATCCACTCTATCATAACCATGAAGGAATTTAAAGACTGTCACCGTATCCCCCCTCACTCTTCTAGCTTCGAGTGATGGTAAGTCTAATTCCCTCAGCCTCTCATCATAACTGAGATTGCGTATTTCTGGCACCAGTTTCGTGGCATGTCTTTGAACTTTTTCAAGCTTAGCTATGTGCTTTTTCAAGTGCGGATTCCAAAAGGGGGCTGCATATTCGAGTTTTGGCCTCACATAGGTTACATAAATATTTCTGAACATTTCCTTGTCCATGTGCCTGAAGGCTACCCTTACATTTGATAAGAATGCATATGCTGCCCTTACTATGCCATTTATATGTATTTCTGGAGACAAATCTGCCAGTATGTTTACTCCTAGATCTCTCTCATTTTCTGTCTCTTGAAGTTGTACTCCAGCCACCAAGTAGTCAAGGTTGGGCCTTCTTGCACTTGTACCCATTCTCATTACCTTACATTTTGAAGTATTGAATTTCATTAGCCACTTTTCTGACCACTCATGCAGATTATTTAGATCCTCCTGAAGTTCTCTACCATTGTTCTCGTTTTTTACTTTCTTCACAATCTTTGCATCATCTGCAAACATATTCATGAATGAATTTACAGACTCTGGTAGGTCATTTACATATACAAGGAACAAAAGTGGCCCTAAAACTGAACCCTGTGGAACTCCACTACTAACTCTTCTCCATTCAGACACTGAGTGTCTTACTCTAACCCTCTGTTCCCTTCCTTCTAAGTAAGTTTTTATCCATTCCAAAACATTTCCACCTATTCTAGCCATTGATTGCAGCTTCCTAATAAGTCTCCCATGTGGAACAGTGTCAAACGCTTCCTGGAAGTCTAGAAATATGCAATCTGCCCAGCCCTCACTTTCCTGTAAGATTCGGCTTATCTCATCATAAAATTCTAATAAGTTTGTTACTGTTGATCTACCTTCTCTGAAGCCATGTTGCCTCACTGACAAAAAGTTGAAGGATTCCAAGTGAAGAGAGATATGTTTCCTTAATAGTTTCTCCATAAGTTTGCAAACTATGCTGGTCAAGGAAACTGGTCTATAGTTCAGAGCCGTATCCCTCCTTCCCTTTTTGAAGATAGGTATCACATTTGCTTGTTTCCAGCATCTTGGAATCTCCCCCGACTCCAGTGACTCCTTAAATATGATACTTAGTGCCACTGATATTGTGTTTGCGCATTTTTTAAGCACATGAGGGGATATGTCATCAGGACCTGTAGCTTTATGAACATCTAAATCCATCAGCGCTTTGCATACCTCTGTGGCTGTGCACGTGTGTGTGTGTGTTTGTGTGAGTATGTATATATATACATTCTAGCGAACATATATACATACATATATATATATATATATATATATATATATATATATATATATATATATATATATATATATATATGTATATATATATATATATATATATATATATATATATATATATATATATATATATATATATGTGTGTGTGTGTGTTTGTGTGTGTGTGTGTATGTGTGTGTGTGTGTGTTTATTTGTGTATGTATGTGTGTATTTTTGTGTACGTGTGTGTGTGCGTATGTGTGCGCTTGTATGCGTGTGTGTGTATATATACATCTAACATATATATATATATATATATATATATATATATATATATATATATATATATATATATATATATATATAATCGATGAGGAAGTATGTTATATAAGGTGTCACATTACTTGAGAGGAGTTGTAATTGGACGCTTATTAAGGGGAACCCTGTATTTTTTTTTTTTTTTTGCATATTTATGATGTAGTTTATGATAAATTATTTCTTTCCTAATTCAATTGAAGGCTAACTTTTCACGGCAACATCCTTAAGGTAGACCGTTTAAAGTAATATTCTGAATATATCAAAGAAATATGCAAAGGCAATGACCAATAGATCAGGTACTATTTCATGTTTATTCTAATAGTTTACTTACTGAGGTTGGATTTTCATATGATCTGAATCTTACTGGAATAGACAAAATGAGTTGAGTAAACCCATATAGCCAACATGTATTCTGACAGCAAATTACATGGGCATAAGTTTGGCAGTGCCCACTCTCAATGAAATAAATCAAACTGTGCACCAATATGAATTATTTGGAAAATTATATATTAGTTATTTGACAATTCATCAGGCATTACTTGAGTCTTAGTCAAATATAGCGTCCAATTGCTCAAGTATGCATAGATTTTTTTTTTATGATCATTTAAAGGTAAATATAATTTCGGGCGCAAAATGTTAAAAGATATATAGCTCCGTCCTTTAACATAGCATATATTTTTCCACAAAGCAAGTTATCTTTACTTGCCAGTTATAGATTTTCGTATAATTCTCCTCCACACAAGTGGATTTATCTTTTACTGGCTAATAATATACTCCATGTTTAAAACAAGAGGATATAATTGGAAGTTAACAAAGTAAAGAGTCGTACAAATATGAAGTGGTAGTTTAAGCAGGTAGACATACCTGGACCTGTTGACGTCCTCTACCACTCCCACGATTGCTATGAGGGCAAGAAGACTATCTTTGTGTGAGTCTGTTCACCAGTGTTCTTGTAAATTAAATCAGTAGCGTGCTTCTTTTTATACAGATATTAGTTGAAAGAAGTGGGTTTTATAGAAGATATGGTGATTTTTAAATTATTTTTTACACATATATTAAGATTATGTTGTATTGCTAAGGAAACTATTATGGGATCTTGAGTTATGTCAGGAGTTCAGGTATTTTATTTTTGCTAAATATATATATATATATATAATATATATATATATATATATATATATATATATATATATATATATATATATATATATATATATATATATATATATATATATATATATAGTGAAAAAGAAGATAATATAAAACATTCTGTTACTAAATCCTTGTTTGGAATAAACATTTGAAATAAAGATAAAAAATGAGCCTCTCACAGTGTCTACTCCGTGGGAAAGAGAAATCTCTGGCTCTTGGTATACCTATGATAGAGTGGGAGCCTAAAAATCATGGTAACGATTGCTATATATTTTCTTGCGAAATTGAAGGAATTAACAAAAGTGTCAGAATGATATTGCTTATTCTAATCTTCCAATGACAATAAGACTTAATTCAATCTACTGATTTCTCTTCCTCCAGTTCACCTTGATTCTGAAGAACTCATTCAGAGGAACAAAATAGATGCAATAATATCGATGAATCGCTTCAACCCATCAGCCACATCCATTGCCCAAGAATGAACTTTAGTATTATGGGGAGACGCCAATCTCCCCAGAAATGCTACAGAGTTGTTGGGTAACCGACAAAAATATAAAATCTTATTATATCCGGACACAACTTTCTCTTGCTGCTGATGTAGAGCAAAAGTGCACAGTATTTCAAGAGAGAAGGATCCTTTTTAACTGCATTGATGAAACTGGCCTTGTGAAGAAACTTGACACAAATTCTAATGGAGAAGACCAGAAACTAAATATAGACTCGTTTAAAAAGAGCATGAATGGGAAAATTCTTAGTAATGATAATAGTTAATGCGCATCAATACCTGTTGTTTGTTCAGTGCATTTAAAAGGAAACAATTCAAAATGGTCATTAGAAAATCAGCAACAAAAACAAATGGCTTAATATCTGGGAACCTGTAAGCTCCATATACTTTTTTGGGTGCTGTAGTATTATCGACAAAAATACCCATGTTTTCACTGAAAGGGATAAGAGTCAAAAGTGAAAGAGTATGACCAAATAAAATAAGTTAAAGATAGAATACAATTAGACTACAGCTTTATACCAATAACAACATCAGGTCTAGCTTGATGAATCCCGATATAGTGCTACCATCACTGCTTTATAGGATGCAGTCTGCAAAAGCTTATAAAATATGCAGTATGTTTTATCCAATTTAGAAAATATTTGCTCGCTTGTCTGAAGCTATAGTGGAATAGGGCGTATTTATCCCTGGTAAATATAAGAAAACTCGTCTCTGATGTAAGATCTGCAGGAAGAAAGAGAGCTATGGGTGTTATTCAAGGAAGTTTTTTTTTATGAGTGTGACACCGGGATAGACAAGAAAATTTTCCTCATCAGTAAAGGACTGAGTACGAAGAAAATATTAAGACGAAAAAAAGTAAAAGTTTAAAGACAAGGCAGACACGAGGTAATGATACACAATAGGAAAAGGACTGGCCGAAAGGATATTCGAAGTACTAAGGGTCTAAAGATATTGTAGAATTTAGCCATGAGATGACGACAGATCCGTTTTTTTTTTTTTAAAGATAATAGGTTATAAAAATTAGGAAAGACAGAGGGAGGAAAAGAGTTCCACTGTCCGGAGGTTGATGGGAATACGTCACTGCACCAGCCAATCTGCGAGCAACAAAGCTCCACTCAGTACCTTTGAGACAAGGCTGTTTGGTGAGTGTTACGCAGCCTCATTGGTGGGGGAGGGATGCCAACTCATCAGGGCAGCGATGGAAGTAGCAGCGATTGGAAAGAGAAGGGGATGATATCATATGTCGATGTTGAGGTATGACTACTATGAGTCATGATGGTGGATAAAGAGCAATCTTGGGGATATAATTGAAAGTCACGGTCACCGGTTATTATTTGTTTACTATATGAATGAAGCGTCATACAACGTTAAGACATGGACAAAAAGAAAATGCCAGCTTGGAAAATATGTACTGGGCATATATATGAAAAATATACCAATTATATTATTGTGAAAAATATTAATCTAATTAGTAAACTTAAGAAAAATATATTTGTCGATTAAGTTTACCCTCAACACCCCCACTTAAACTTAAGGTGGCAAATATTTAGCAAACAATGTATATATAAGTATACAGGAATCAATGACATATTATAATATATAAGTAGAGCAGCAAATATCAAGTAAATTATTATAATGTAAGTATTAGACATGGCATGGAGCAGGTAAAATGGTAGAAATTTATAAAAGAACATAGCTAGGTAAAGAAGCAAATTCCTAGAAAACATCATATTCTTATTAATCAATAATAAGGCATTCAACAAAATATAATTTGCAAAATATTATATGCATATGAATAATAATTGGAATGAATGCAAAATGAAAAAACAAAACATACAACATAGAGAAAAATAGAAATGGTATTTGCAAATTATATATAGAAAAAGATTATATATACAATGGTACACACATTATGTGGTGTATACGCTGCCCCTCAAGGAAGTAAATTTATTTAATTTATCCTTTGTTGCTGGCTTTGTGAAAATATCTGCGCTATTATCGCTTGAAGGTACATAAACTAATTTAACTGCACCGTTCTGAATTTCAGATCTTATGTAATGGTATCTAATGTCTATATGCTTTGTACGCTGATGGTGTACAGGATTTTTAGCCAGACATATTGCACCTTGATTGTCTACATGAAGTGTTACAGTGGTTTTATTACCAGCATTCATATCCACCAAAAGCTGACTTAAAAACTTAGCTTCCTGGATGGCAGACGTTAGAGCAACGTATTCTGCCTCGCAGGTTGATAAAGCTACAATCTGCTGTTTTCAACTTTTCCAAGAAATCAAAGGACCATCATCACATAACATAAAGCCATATCCAGAGATACTGCGTCTATCAGATGACGCACCCCAGTCGGAATCACAAAACCCTTGGAGCTTAAGCATTTCACAAGTTTGCTTTTTGAAAGTCAAACCAACATTTATAGTACCTTTAAGATACCTTAGAACATGCCTAGCCATATTTAAGTGAGCTTTTGTTGGATTATTCATATTTTGAGACAATATAGTTACAATGTAACAAAGATCAGGACGCGTACAGGTCATAAGATATATAAGACTGCCAACCATCTCTCTATACAGTCTTGAATCGGGTAATTTCTCAGAATGGTTATCTATGACTTTACTTACACTCAAATCACAAGGAGTGGCTTTTGGTTTGCAATCTGTCATATTGAACCTATTCAACAGTTTCTCAATGTACCTTGACTGTACCATCACAAACTTCTCAGAATCATGTTTGAATTCAATACCTAAAAACCATGAAATATTACCAAAGTCTTTCATCTTAAAATTGTGGCAAAGAGAACTTTTGGTAGCATTGAGCAAAATTTCACTACTAGCAGCAATGATTATGTCATCAACCCAGATAATTATGATAATCTTTGAATTACCTACTTTCTTGGAATAAACACAAGAATCAGCAAGGGACATATCAAAATCTTGTTCTGCAAGGAAATTGTGCAACAATTCATTTCAGTTACGTCCACTCTGTTTAAGACCGTAAATGGATTTCTTCAATTTTAAGAACAGTTTATTACCCTTTTCATCAAACTTTACAAAACCTTCGGGTTGGTCAATGTAAATTTCACAGTTAATAGGAGCATTAAGATAAGCACTACTTACATCCATTTGATTAACAATTAAATTGTCTTGCATTGCCAGTTGTAATAACATACGAATTGAAGTGATTCTGGCAGTAGGTGAAAAGGTTTCGTGATAATCTAAATCACGCACTTGGGAATAACCTTTCGCTACATAGCGAGCCTTATATTTTTCAACATTATTAGGACATGATTTCACAGTATACACCCATCTACCCCCCACTGCACATCTGCCATCAGGCAGTTGGGTTAACTCGTAAGTGTCATTTTCATTTAAAGAATTAATTTCTTCTTGCATAGCATTAACCCATTTAGAAGAATCTGGGGAGGATATTGCATCATGATATGTTCTGGGTATATCTACCATACTGTAACAAAAATCAACAGAATATTTAGCAGCACTTGAATCATTTACTGTGAAAGAATCATCAAAGTCAGTGACGTATTCTCCCAAATACGTAGGAACAGTACGTTCCCTACTAGGATATCGTCGTCTTGCCTTCACATCCTCGTCGATTTTGTCATTACCACTTCTGCCGCCACTCACAGGATTGACTTCATCTTGACCTTTTCCACTGCCCATGGGATCGTCGTCATCTTCCATCGAGGTTGGATCATCGGAGTTCGATGTCGGTGGCATTGGAAAGGTTTCCAAGGAAATGGGTTCTTTGTCGGTTACGTGGCGATTTTCAACCACTGGATTTTCTACTTCATGTTGAAATTTATCGGTGAATTTGACACAACGCACCCTTCTGACATTATTTTTATTTGGGAAATACACCAAATAGGCTGGACTTTGTTTATCATATCCCAAAAATATTCCTCTTTCACTACGAGGATCCAATTTCTTTTTCTCTTGCACATAGGAATAACATACAGTTCCGAAAATATGCATATCTTTCAGATTAGGTTTTCTGTCAGTGAATAACTCATAGGGTGTCTTTCCAGTTCTTGGATTATAGCAACGGTTCCGGATATAAGCCGAAGCTCTAACAGCATAAGTCCATAGACTTTTGGGCAAATTTGCATTTAAGAGTATGCACCTAGCCATGTCGTAAAGAGACCGCCAAGATCTCTCGACCGTCCCATTTTGATGTGGGGAATACGGAGCTGTGAACTCGTGTTTGATAGAGTTTTTCAAAAGTAAGGATTTAAAACTCTTTGCTGTGAACTCCGTCCCATTGTCCGTCCGTATGCATTTTACTTTCCCATATGGGGAACTATCAGCCAAGAACCTCTCAGTTGCAGCTACCGTGTCAGATTTACTTTTAAGAAAGTATACCATTATTATACCAGTGTAGTCGTCGACGAATGAAATGGAATATTTAAAACCTTCTCTTGCAGCTGGTTCAATAGGCCCTGCTAAGTCGCAATATACTGACTTGAGCCTACTAGTAGCACGCTTGTCGGCTTCCCTGTTTCTATACTGGGACATTTTTCCGATAGCACACACTTCACAAACAGATTTTTCTTTAGGAGAAATTTTCATACCATCTACAACATTTTCTAGCTTCAATAAATCTCTAAAGTTGCAATGGCCCATTATTTTGTGCCACTCAAATAGGGAGTGAGAAACATTTTCACTTTCTTTTACATTATTGAGAAAATACAATTTTCCCTCTTTTCTTAGAGGAAATACAGTGCCATCTGGAGCCCTTAGCTCAGCACATTTGAGATAAAAGTTGACAGAAGCACCTTTTTCATTGGCCGCATACACAGAAAACATATTTTGTTTATAGGAAGGAACATATAAGGCATTTTCTAGCAAAACTTTACATGGATTACCATTGACATCATGCACCAACACATTTGCGGATCCACGACCATGCGCAACGCCATTTGTTCGACTTCCGTCAGCCAACTCAATACAATGATTAGAAGGATTAAAATCACTGTCAAATTTCACAAACTTTGAACCATCTTTTATTATATGAGATGTAGCACAACAGTCAACCATTAAATTATTATCAATATTATGCCTAACAGCATTATTACAATTATCATATTCAAAAATATCTTCACTCGCACTGGCTTTAAAAAGGAACGAATGAGGCCGTTCGGTATCTGTAACATTATCTTCAGCACTCATGGATTTTGTTGAATTAGGGGGATTTTTCCCACATTCACTAGAGTTATGAGTTCGAGATCTGCATTTATGGCACCACTTCTTACTAAATCTATATTTTCCTTTATTCTTCTCACTTTTATTCTTACAATCAGGAGATTTATGTCCTAAACTTCCACAAGTATAACAAGTAGGGGTAAAATTTCCTGCACTAGCCCTACCTTGGTTACCTTTATGGGTTACTTTCATAACATTATCGTCACTATCAAGTGTGTCATGTGCCTTTTCAGTCTCTTCAAAGTTTCTTAAAGCAATTTTAAACTCAGAAAAACTCATTGGAGTATCTCTCTGTGTAATTACAGTAGAAAAAGTCTTAAAATTTGAAGGAAGGCCTTTAAGCACCATTGCAGTAAGGAGGCTATCACTAACAGTCTCACCTGCCTGTTTTAATGAATTAGCAGCAGTCTCAGCGCGAATGACATAATCGGTGACGCTTTCATCGGCTACTTTCTTCAATAACGTAAGCTCAGTATATAGGCAAATAACTCTCGGCTTACCTGTGCCCATGTAATGACCACGGAGTATTTCCAGTGCCTTACGACCGTTGTCTTTCGCCTCTCTTATCACTAAATTAAGGCTTCGGTCATCTGAAAGTTGAACAAGCTCAGCAAATGCATTAGCATTCTCCCCTGCATCAGGGGTTCCGGTGCCGGTCAGGACATCCAATAACTTCAGACGTCTCATGTAACCGAGAAATTTAACTTCCCAAAGCTCATATTTCGACTCATCACCATCAAATAATAATCTAGCACTAAGGCTGGATCCATAACCTGTTGAGGTATGACTACTATGAGTCATGACGGTGGATAAAGAGCAATCTTGGGGATATAATTGAAAGTCACGGTCACCGGTTATTATTTGTTTACTATATGAATGAAGCGTCATACAACGTTAAGACATGGACAAAAAGAAAATGCCAGCTTGGAAAATATGTACTGGGCATATATATGAAAAATATACCAATTATATTATTGTGAAAAATATTAATCTAATTAGTAAACTTATGAAAAATATATTTGTCGATTAAGTTTACCCTCAACAGTCGAGGAGAAAAAAATTCAAATTAAAAGTAAGAGAAGGATCATTAATGAGTCCGTCCGCCTTAGATTTAACACTATCAAGGAGATAAGTATATGAAGAAGCACCCTAGATGTGCGAGAAGTATTCTAAGTAGGGGTGTATAAGTCCTTTATAAATTTAACTAAATTTTTGGGTGCCCCGCTCAGATACTCTCTACAAATCAGAGTTGAGAGTAGAAGAGAGAGTGATGCAAGACTGATTATGAGTAGCAGATGAGAGTATGAAGAAAACACAGAGGAGAAATGAAAGGTAGAATCGTCGGTAAGAGGAGAGGAGAATGGGGACTGAAGAAAATCGTTGATGAAGAGAAAGAAAAGAGTTGGTGAAAGAACAGAGCCCTGTAGAACGCCACTGGTAACAGGGACTGAGCTAGATGTTGCGCCAGCAACAACCACAGAAGTAATTTAAGATGTCTTAGGTATAAAAAAGGAAATACAATGAATAGTTAGATATATATTGGTTAAGTTTTAAAAGCTGACATACAGCGAGTCTCGATTTTCATATTGTTACTCACTGCATAGTGTATGTAGCACCTTGCTAGTGCAGATATAATATTAATTCATGTAATTATTACTTAATGACATGCAGTTATTCAAGATGCTTATAATATAAAGATGGACCCCTGATTGGATTTCGCACTGTTTTAATGCTGCATAGTTTACAGCTGCTCAGACTAATATAAACTATTGTTCCAGTCGTATAAACTAATATGGAACGAAGGATTTCCAGGTGAAAATACTAAAAATATCATAAAACTTATACATACCTGTAGATGTGACTTTAGAAATAACCATACAGAGATGTAGAATATATACATATATATATATATATATATATATATATATATATATATATATATATATATATATATATATATATATATATATATATATATATATATATATATATATATATATATATATGGATGGCCTCATTTTCCCTTTTAAGAGGGTGGCCGAGCCAAGAAACGCTCATATTACGATCCACACATACCTCAACCATTCCTATTAGCTCCTTGGGGATAAAGGGTTGCCACACTTCCTCTCTTCCACCCTGCTTTGGTCACCCACAAGGTAGGCGGGCAAGGATATTCTACAACAAGGACTTACTGCCGCTGCTGGTTTACCCCCACCACTTCATCATATGGCAACACCCCTCACACCTGTCCATCATAGTTCATTGAGCCAGCAGGTGCGAGAAGTCACTTTGACCCGTGTCACCTATACACTAGCTTCTTCCACTCTTTCCTATCTCTTGCACGCTCTCCTCCCTGCTCCATTGATATTCCACGTGCATTCAGTGCCCTTTCCACGCCATAATGTATTTAGATGTAATGGTGGAGAGTGGTGGTTCTGGTATTTATGTAAGAGATAATATAGCAACTGTCCAGTTGCAAAACAAAATAACCTCATATAATGGAGAGGAAAATGTTTAGATAAAGGTTCAGTATCAAAAATTTTCTTCCTTTATAACAGGTGCCATGTACAGATATCCCAAGGCTTTTGTAAATAACTTGCAGTGTATTCATGATAGTTACAGCATTTTCCTTTTGAAAGGAGAAGAGTATTTTTACTAGGTGATTTAAATGATGATATATTGAAGTCTGAGGCAAAGTAGAATAATCAAAACATTAAATTTGTACAACTAATAAACAAAAACACTCGCATAAGCCCTACAAGAAAAACGCTCTTGGATGTTGTAATTACTAATTGTCAAGAAATAGTTTTATATTATAAAGTAGCTGAATTTCATATTTCTGCTCAAGTATTAATATCAGTTGTAACAAATTTAAAGAAACCCAAAAGAATGCTTTCAATAAAAGCTTTTACAAGTTTAGGACATTATAACAAAGAAAATTTATGCAATCATTTTCTGAGCTATGTACCACAGCTATATTTTTTTTATACAGACGATGTCAATGAACAAGTAAGAATTCTGAGCAGTTCCTTGTCATCCAGCTTAAGTTTTTGTGCTCCAGTAGTCTCAATGGTAATTACCAGACCACCAGCTCCTTGGCTAACAGATGAAATAAAAATTAAAATGAGGTACAAAAATCAATTAAACTTTTGAACAATGTATATAGTGAAAGAAATCTTTAATCATATAAAGTATCTAAACAGCGAGTAAAGAAACTTATACATTCTGAAAAAGCAAAATGCTCTCGAAATAAACTTGAAAGTGCAAGAGTAACTAAAAAAAAAGTATGGGACTTTATAAACACAATTGTACCAAATAAAAAGAGCAACTTACAGAGTGCAAATTTAGTTAATAAGTAAGACTCTGCTTTCAAATTTAATAATTATTTCGTAAATGTAGGCAAAATGTGATTCAGGAAACTCGTGCTTCTTGTTCATTACTTTAAAACAACTCCAATGAAAATATTCTAGCTATTTCAAATTTTCCTTTTCAGTCTCAGCCAGTAAATGTAGGTACTGTTATAAAACTGCAAAAACTCTCAAACAGAGAAAGCTAGTGGAGTAGATGACAACTCAAGTAAATTTACAAAAGATTCAATTCCTGTAACGGCCCTATATATGATAGTAGTCATTAATACCTCTCTTGATCCTGATGTTTGAAAATGTGCTGTAGTTTGTCTTTTATATAAAGGTGGCAATGCTGAAGACATCTCAAATTACCGTCCCATATCTTTCCTACCTGTTTTATCTATGGTTATGGAAAAAATGGTCTCAGACCAAGTATACGAATATGTGGAAACAATCTTTTTTTTTTTCGAAAACACATGGTTTTAGATGTTTCTTTACTCAGACAGCCTTATCACAGTCTACTGAACAGTAGAAATAAACTTGGCTATAGAAAGTGAGTTCAAGGAATTTCTTGTTGCTCGCATAAATACTGGGTCAGAGAGCATTATAATAACTGTTGTATACAACCCACCAAGGAACCAAAATAGGCTTGAAGTTTATGAGGAAAGTCATATAGGTACTATTGAAGTCATAAACTCAGTTGTTAACATGGCACGGGAAAAAAAATGTAGGATTTTGATTATGGGAGACTTTAATCATAAAGAGATAGATTGGATAAATCTTGACCCACACAGTGGTGAGGACTCATTCGGGGCAAGATTCCTAGATTGCGTACAAGGGAATTTCCTACACCAACATGTAATGGAACCAACAAGGGCCAGGGGTGGGGATGAGCCATCACTACTTGATCTAGTGTTCACAGATAATGAGTTGGATATTGAAAAAATTGAGTATGAACCACCAATTGGAAAGAGTGACCACTGTGTGTTGTTGATGGAGTATATCATTGAAGATATTCTTCCTGAGAGTAGAGGCACCGAGGACATGAGGAGGAACTATCGGAAAGGAGATTACATCAAAATGAATGAGCTTTTTGCAGTTATTGACTGGAGAACCTTATTTTACAACAAATCTGTACAAGAAATGTATGACATCTTTTGTGAGAAATATGGGAAGATAGTAGATTGCTGCATACCTGTCACCAAAGTAGGTGTAATTCATGCCAGAGAGAAATGGTTCGATAATGGGTGTAAAAGAGCTAAGGAGTGGAGAGACAAATGCTGGAAAAGGTATAGGAGGAGAAAAAAAATAAATGCCTGGCAAACCTACAAAAGAGCAAGAAATGACTACCTAAGTAAAAGGAGAGAAGCAGAGAGAGATTATGAGAGGGACATCACCAGGAAGGCTAAAGAAAATCCCAAGCTTTTCCACAGCTTTATCAGAGGAAAACTGAAGGTAAAAGAACAGGTTTTAAGGCTAAAGAGAGCGGATGGAAGCATCACTGAGACGGATGAAGAGATCTGCAAAGAATTGAACAAGGAGTTTCAGTCAGTATTTACAGTAGAATATACCCCACCCCCTCTGATTGCTGTGATAGAAGCTCAAGGGCCGGTATTAGAGAACATCAACCTTACAGCCACAGAGGTATGCAAAGCGCTGATGGATTTAGATGTTCATAAAGCTACAGGTCCCGATGACATATCCCCTTATGTGCTTAAAAAATGAGCAAACACAATATCAGTGGCACTAAGTATCATATTTAAGGAGTCACTGGAGTCGGGGGAGATTCCAAGATGCTGGAAACAAGCAAATGTGATACCTATCTTCAAAAAGGGAAGGAGGGATACGGCTCTGAACTATAGACCAGTTTCCTTGACCAGCATAGTTTGCAAAGTTATGGAGAAACTACTAAGGAAACATATCTCTCTTCACTTGGAATCCTTCAACTTTTTGTTAGTGAGGCAACATGGCTTCAGAGAAGGTAGATCAACAGTAACAAACTTATTAGAATTTTATGATGAGGTAAGCCAAATCTTACAGGAAAGAGAGGGCTGGGCAGATTGCATATTCCTAGACTTCCAGAAAGCATTTGACACTGTTCCACATGGGAGACTTATTAGGAAGCTGCAATCAATGGCTAGAATAGGTGGAAATATTTTGGAATGGATAAAAACTTACTTAGAAGGAAGGGAACAGAGGGTTAGAGTAAGACACTCAGTGTCTGAATGGAGAAGAGTTAGTAGTGGAGTTCCACAGGGTTCAGTTTTAGGGCCACTTTTGTTCCTTGTATATGTAAATGACCTACCAGACTCTGTAAATTCATTCATGAATATGTTTGCAGATGATGCAAAGATTGTGAAGAAAGTAAAAAACGAGAACAATGGTAGAGAACTGCAGGAGGATCTAAATAATCTGCATGAGTGGTCAGAAAAGTGGCTAATGAAATTCAATACTTCAAAATGTAAGGTAATGAGAATGGGTACAAGTGCAAGAAGGCCCAAGCTTGACTACTTGGTGGCTGGAGTACAACTTCAAGAGACAGAAAATGAGAGAGATCTAGGAGTAAACATACTGGCAGATTTGTCTCCAGAAATACATATAAATGGCATAGTAAGGGCAGCATATGGATTCTTATCAAATGTAAGGGTAGCCTTCAGGCACATGGACAAGGAAATGTTCAGAAATATTTATGTAACCTATGTGAGGCCAAAACTCGAATATGCAGCCCCCTTTTGGAATCCGCATTTGAAAAAGCACATAGCTAAGCTTGAAAAAGTTCAAAGACATGCCACGAAACTGGTGCCAGAAATACGCAATCTCAGTTATGATGAGAGGCTGAGGTAATTAGACTTACCATCACTCGAAGCTAGAAGAATGAGGGGGGATATGGTGACAGTCTTTAAATTCCTTCATGGTTATGATAGAGTGGATAGGGATCGATATTTTGATATGGCTGGCTCTAGAACTAGAGGTCATAGTTTGAAGCTTGGTAAGAAAACTTCTTCGCAGGATGTAAGGAAATACTTTTTCAGTGTAAGAGTAGTTGATAATTGGAATTCGCTAAGCGAGGAGGTAGTTAATGCTATCTCAATCCATAGTTTTAAGGACAGGTATGATAAGTATGACTAAGTATAAAATGGAACCGATCAGGAGACGGGAAGATACGAGCTTTGGGCTCTTTCCCGTAAACACAATTAGGTAATCACAATTAGGTAATTAATGAGAATGAAGTATTCTGTGGCCTCTGATGCTTTTGATAGTGTTTCTAACTCTCTTCTACTTCAGAAATTTAAGATGCATAACGTAGATGACTTCTGCTTCTCCAAGTATTTATTGAACCGATATCAAGCAATCAAACTTTATTCATACACTTACCCAAAAGTAGCAGTAGAATTTGGAGTACCACAAGGGTCTGTACTCGGCCCTCTTCTTTTTAATGTTTATAAACGACCTAAATAGTGCAGTTTTGGATAGTATTATGATGCAGTTTGCAGATGATGCACAATGTCTTTACACACAACCATTTGCGGAATTGCATACTCTTATTCATCAGATGCAATCAACCATGTTGCAAGTAAGAAATTACTGTAATGTAAATGGCTTAAGACTAAACGCTAGTAAGAGTCAGTTCATAGTTTTGGGTTAGGACACAGCATTGACTGTATGTGAGAAAAATTAAAAAAAAAAAATGTAGGAACTACAAATGTGAAACCCTCTAAATATGTAAAAACTATGGGCCTGAATATGGACTTTTATCGACAATTTGATATATAAGTGGAGACTATGTGTGCTAAAACAAATGGATTATTATTCTCTTTGAATCGCATCAAAGATAATTTTGATAGAGATAGTAGAAAAGTTTTAGTTAAGTCCTTGATTTTAAGCATATTGTCCTATTGTGCATTTCTTTGGGGATCATGTAGCACACTTTCATAAAATATGCGCAAAACTTAAGAATTTTGCTGCAGAAGTGGCTGATTGTAACGGAAGAAAATATGAAAGAGCTACACCATATACTAATGATATGAATTGGTTAAAGGTAAATGAACGATTAACTTATGAACTTTTATTGTTTAGGTACAAAATTGTTAATAGTTACCTGACAAGGTGATTATTATGTCTAGAAAAGGTAGGAGATGTGATAGTCAGATACAAGACAATCAGGCAACTTAGTGGTGCCAAGAACTACCACAATCCATGCGGACAGGCTCTATGTGTCAGGGAGTTAGGTTATGGAATGCATTATCAAACCATATAATAAAATTACCTCGAATCACCTCCTTTTAAAAAGAAGCCAATAGTTATCTACAAGTCAAATAAATGCAATATATTATATGCATATATTTGTAAATCTTTTGAATGCAAAAATTTTTTGTTTTCAAGAATACCCACTGTAATTTTTTAGTGGAATAAAGACATTATTATTATTATTATTATTATTATTATTATTATTATTATTATTATTATTATTATTATTATTATTATTATTATTATTATTATTATTATTATTATTATTATTATTATTATTATTGGTAGCCGTGCCTGCGGTATACCAATGTCGTGTTTAGCAGTCGTACTCAACTGCCTCGTTAGAGTTGTACTATCGGTGCCATCACTGCCATGTAGATATTATTTATATATTCAATTACACTTCATGCCAGGCCTCAATCGTGCAAGGTGAGAATAGATATGCGAAGATACTTAACACTTTATTTATTTAGAGGCTACAAAGTTCCTTAACGTAATGTTGCCTGTATGAGCGCCAAAAATACTCTCCCTCCCTCACGTGCTACTTGACCCTTTTAACACCTCGGGCCAGACACTTGGTCATGCCTCCACCAATAGGCTTTCAGTAGAAGGGGGAATACCCCATAACCTATGGTGTGGGGGCAGCTAAACAATGCAGGCTTCCCCGCCAATTTTTGAGCTTGAATTTTATAACAGAAAGCAATGTGAGAACTTTTAACTTGCACATAGAGGCATCCATGGGCATGAGCTATGCATTATTATTATTATTATTATTATTATTATTATTATTATTATTATTATTATTATTATTATTATTATTATTATTATTATTATTATTATTATTATTATTATTATTATTATTATTATTATTATTATTATTATTATTATCAAATAGTACTTTAATTGCACTATCTGTATTCTATTATAATAGGTAGCGAGGTCAGTAGTGGAGAGATAAGCATCTTCTTTATAGGTGTGTATTTAGAGATTACACTTAATAAAATCCTCAGTGCTCAGGTTCCTATAGTTCCTGTCACTATCGATTCCCGCCCCCAACGGGGAGACTTCTAACTCTGGATGTGACTTCTGCCCCTGGCAAAGGCTGAACTCTCACTATCTGGGCTCTGTCGCCAGTCCTGGAGGTCAGTGGGTATCGAGTGCATCACTGCCATCTGGCAATTATAGGCATCTATGAAATGCCGTGTGAGGCTATAGGCATCTATGATATGCCATTCGACACCCCCACACCACTAAAATGAAATACCTCCAATATTTCGGACTAAGCATACCTACTTTCATGACAGCCTTATAATTTTCTAACTATCATTATTTTACAAAAACTGGGCAGAACTATCTAAGAAACTGACTTATGAAACTATTACAATCTCATACAATTATCTAAACAGATTACAGTAATATCAAAATTACTATGCAAAAAAGCTGACAAAAGAAAAATATGTTCTTTATAATAAGCATTGTAATTAAAATAAAAAAATCCAAATTCAGTATTCATAATTGCAATATATTGCTAGTAAGCATTGGCAATATTATTTAAGAACAAAGCTAATTCAGGTATTTCATTAATCAGACAGTACACAATACATTTGGATATGCTATATGCAAGTACAAAACATTTGTCATGTTGTGAAAAGTTAAAATGGTGTGAAAAGAGTTAAAAATATTCACAATTACAATATGTAATTACTATTCAAGGACAAACTGATAGGAAAACTCAATGAACACACAGATTAAATCATGACTTAAAACAATGATAATATTTAAACAGAAAAATAACTTATTATGACTTTTGCAAATTGTAACATTTAACTCAAGTTATAGTGAGAAAAAAAATAGAATTCAACATGCACAATTTATCAAAATTACTTATGCTAATAAACTTAAATCTAAGGGAGACTCTGAGGTTATGACGTACTTAAAGCTATCTTAAAATTAAAATAAAGTAAAGTTACAGTATTTGTCTTCACTATTAGTTGTCAAAGATGGTGGGGACATTTTCTTTCCCATTTTTATCAGTTCGAATATGTGGGGGAAAAGACTTTGTTATTTAACTAATAAGGGATTTTCTATACCATTTTTTTTCACTAAAGTTATTATATGTATGGGGAATTTTTTTTCCCATTTTTATCTTTAATTTTGGGGGGTTTTCATTTCCCCAGCCCCTTGGTTGCTCATCATTGCTAGGTCTTACAATATCCTTTCTTCTAATTTCCTGGGACCTTCGCCTGACAACTTTGAGGTAGGTCCGGCTTGTAACATGTACCACGAATCCTCCTTTTTATTCTGGAGACTGGCTGGACAAAGAGAGGGTGTTGATGCATCACCCGGAACCCCTCCCACCCGCTTTCATGAGACTTTTGTGGTGGTCCTATATTATGACCACGTCTCTCGCCCCTCCTCAACGAGGCGCATCTCCCTTCAATAGCTGAAAAATACGAACATAGCATAAAGTAGATGCTAAGGCCGGAAATTAGAGCCTAATGTCACTACTACAAGTTTTGAAAGAATACATATGACCTCTGGGTATAAACAATGGCCATATGTCTGCATTCAGAGGGTATACTTCGCCTCCCTACATCTGCAAGTGCATGCAATCTCATCCTTGGGTAAAAGGGACTGGTTTGTGAAAATAAAATTTGAAAATTGCAGGTCAGGACTGCCTGGAAATAGGGTGGTAATGGAAAGTATGTGTCTACACCATTAGATTACTATTCCAAGATACTTAGGACTTAGCTGAGTAACTGATACATAACATTAGTATACTATAGATATAAAAAAGAAAAGTTTTGAAATGCTGAGAACAGCCACTAAAGAAATATTCTTATTAGCAACGACTACAGTAACATCAAGCATGAATTCAAGATAAAAAATACAAATCATTTGGTTACTGCTGATAGCATTTACTAAAATATTAATTGTGCAAAAGGCCATGGAGTGATAGCAACAATAACAGCCAACATAATATGAACAATACTAATAACCATGGTTATAATAAGAATAATAAAAATGAAAAACAAAAATTACTAAATCAGGAATGGCAGTGTATATGCAATTGAGACTGGCATTTTGAAGTAAGAACACAGTTCCATACTTATATTTCATAATAATGCTCATTCTAACACAGCCTTTTTTGCTATTCGAATTCCTGCAGTCATAATATATATATATATATATATATATATATATATATATATATATATATATATATATATATATATATATATATATATATATATATATATATATATATATATATATATGAGCATAGTCATCAACTTTCTGGTTGCCAAATTTGTCAGTGGGAGCTTTATCTATTTTCTAAAACAGTTGCAATATGTGGCATAAAAACTCATATGATAATCAGTTCAACTGATATCTTATCAGTATTTATGCAATATTAGCATGCAAAAACTTATCATCTGAAATAATTCTGGGGCACATTTATCATCTAGCAAATTTGCAAAGGAATCTAAAAGAATCAATGATCATAATATTCTCTCAACATAGAGAAATACATGGTTCAGTATGTAAAGGGTAAAAAAGGATGAGAGAGAGAGAGAGAGAGAGAGAGAGAGAGAGAGAGAGAGAGAGAGAGAGAGAGAGAGAGAGAGAGAGAGAGAGAGAGAGAGAGAGAGAGAGAGAGAATTTACTTTTCTCCAAAAATGGATTAGGTTTTACGTCACGAACTCCCTTTTCTACTAAGGGCTAGGACGGCTGCCTTCTTACGAAGGACTTGTTTTGGCAGATGTAATCGTTACCCTGAGTGTATGCCCTTACTAACCTCAGTCCGTGACGAGGCGCAAATCCTCGACCTGCCGCCTCAGAGTCACAGACGCTACCATTTTGCCACGGAGATTGCACACTTTTCTCCAAAAATATAACGTATAATTTTCGCTTATATGACCTTTTTTTATAACTTGACTTTCTGCCCAAACTATACAAGGGGACAGAGCGCAACTACAATAATTTCCTAAGGTCAAAAAAAAGAAGAAGAAAACAAGATAACTTAGTGTACAAATAAGCATCGAAGCATAAATCCATTCTTTTCTGTTTTAACATTGCAAAGGACTTTACTGAAATAAGCATACACCTCCTTGTCTATTATGACAATCTTTTCTCTTTCTACCACTATCAACAAAATTACGATTATCTTAATTAGCTCAATTGTAATTATAAATATCATGACTATGATAGTAATTAACAATAATTAACTCCAGAGAGTTTTTTTCGAAATCATTTTAGTTATAATATATCAAAGGGGTAAAAATATTAAAGATGGTTCAACACAAAGAATAAACTATTTAAAAAACGGGTATATAAAAAGTTTGACCGTGTGCATGCGGTAATAAAATTTAAAATAATATCTCATTTGCAACATTAAAGAATGCATTTGGCTTAAGTTTCATAATCTCTTAAGGAGTTGTACATGAAATATATATATATATATATATATATATATATATATATATATATATATATATATATATATATATATATATATATATATATATATATATATATATATATATCTATGTCTATATCTATATATATCTATATATATATATATATATATATATATATATATATATATATATATATATATATATATATATATATATATATATATATATATATATATATATATATATATATATATATATATATATATATATATATATATATATATATATATATATATATATATATATATATATATATATATATATATATATATATATATATATATATATATATATATATATATATATATATATCTATATCTATATCTATATCTATATATATATATATATATATATATATATATATATATATATATATATATATATATATATATATATATATATATATATATATATATATATATATATATATATATATATATATATATATATATATATATATATATATATACTTCTACTAACTAAAATATGAATTTTTTTGAGTGACTATTCAACAGGATTACCTCAGGAGACAGGGGGGAATTATATATTTTTTTTTCTCGTATTTTATACTTACAATCGGGTAGGTACTTAACTAACTTCTTTTTTTACTCTCTTTCCTTTTCCTACCTAAAAATACTGCCCAATATCTGACTCCTAGACTTCAAATGGCTAGCTTTTGCTGGGCATTTTGCGTGTAGGTGCTGTTCCTCCCCTGTCTCTTTCAAATACAGGAAATGGCTATTTGACATTCTTGTGGTCATTTCTTGTTAGTTTGCACTCCCTTCTTCATGACCAATCTGAAATAATTGTGACAAACATTATCATGGCTAAAACTTTCAAAGTTTTATTTTATCTAACATTCTGACAAATAATGTATATACTGCAGCTAGAAAGAAAAATAAAGAATCATTCATAGATTCATCCTTTATCTCTTAATATCTCTCTTGGACTTCTCGGAAATCGAATAATAATCTCGTTGCCAAGTAGGGGAAGAAACAAAAATAAAATAAAATCTGCATCTCAACCATGTCTGGGCAGGTGTTGAATCACTTTCTCAAAAATATCCCTAAATAGATATCGAAACAGCTACATCACCTCCCATTAAAATAAAAAAAATATGGCCTGCATAAATACACGGAGGCGTAGGGGAAGAATCCTTGCAGACTCTATCCCCATCATGCTTCCCCAACGGACTTTCCTGCGACTCCACCCACAATAACAACCCCCCCATTATACCCCCAGTCATTCATACCCATTTTCTCCTGCACTCACTGCATCATTTCAAAATACTGACTCCCTTTCTCTCTGTGTAATTCTCTCCCCTTCCCTTCACTCTGAAGATGTGCGTGGGTGAAGCCTCGGTCGGGCCGGGTGGTCACATGACTGCATTCCCAATTCTATGTCCCCCCTCTACTTCCACTAGGGTGCATTAAGGCGACACGAATTCCCCCCCTTCATAGCACAAATCACTCAACTTTACTTTTACCGCCTGCATAACGAAAAGATAAAGACTCATATCGAAATAATATCACAAAATTTTCTTATTCTCCAAAAGGATATGTTATACACGTAATTTAATATAAATTTCTTTATAATTTGATGTTAGAAGGACGATCGGTCATTCCTGCTTTTCTTTTGCCAAACATAACACCCGCAAAAAAAAAAAAAGAACCTTGAAAGCAGATATAAGGGTTTTCTCACTCGATTTCTTACGCTATAAGAAATTAATATAGAAAAATTATTTTACACGTACATTCAATCTTTTTCAATTAAAATCAATACACTTGCCTGTTTAATAATCAACTTAGGCATTAATCAAAAATAAACTGAACACCCTTCAATGCAATCACTCGCTATATTATTCAAAATTATAAAAAAAATGGAGTTTATTACTGCATATAGCTATTAGTACAAATTATCAATGTTAGTAATGGGTACAAAAATTCTACTTTTATTAACTTACTAGACACACACCCCTCATATGCGGATTGGCTGAGTTAAAGCATCACTACAAGTAAAATGGTGGAGTCCGTTGACCTCAATTTCTTTTAATAATGGTCCCATTACTCACTGGATACAGATCACAACTACTTAGCTATTTTGGGAAACTGTTTCAAGAACATCATGGCAACAGGCAATAGAGGAGGGGGTTCTTCTTTCTTCTGAGTGCCGGATGTTTCTGCCAACTTCCTCCATCTCTCTCGGAAAATTGACGAATCGCCATCTTCTTGGTTGGATCCGGCAACATATAACTTCTGGTATGGGGCGTTTCACTCAAAGCCCCGGTCACACTTTGGCTCACTGTGACGGTGGTGTACATGAAGGCGCTGTTTGTCCTTTTACTGCTGGGGGCCTTGCCAATACGGGGGGGGGGGGGGAAGTGACTGGTTCTTGTAACCTGATACTGTCGAAGCTAGGGCTCTCTCTCTCGGCGTCGCTGTCTCGCTGCTTGTAAGCATCTAGAATTTTCTTCTCACTCGAACATATCTTCCATAGATGCTTTATATTTGTTTCTTCTGTACTTTTAATTCTTCTTTTTCTTCACTGTAGTAACAGCATGGATGAATCTTAAAGGCTGCCACCAAGTTGTCTGGTAGTACTTTAATTGCGCTATCTGTATTCTATTATAATAGATAGCGAGGTCAGTAGTGGAGAGATAAGCATCTTCTTTATAGGTGTTTATTTAGAGATTACACTTAATTAATTCTACAGAGCTCCGGTTCCTATAGTTCCTGTCACTATCGATTCCCATCCCCAAGGGGAAGACTTTTAACTCAGGATGTGACTTCTGCCCCTGGCAAAGGCTGAACTCTCACTAACTGGGTTCAGTCCTGGAGGTCGGTGGGTATCGAGTACGTCACTGTCATCTGGCAATTATAGGCATCTATAAAATGCCTTGTGAAGCTATAGGCATCTATGATATGCCATACGACATTATTATTATTATTATTATTATTATCATTATTATTATTATTATTATTATTATTATTATTATTATTATTATTATTATTATTATTATTATTATTATTATTATTATTATTATTATTTATATTAGTTATTATTATTATTATTATTATTATTATTATTATTATTATTATTATTATTATTATTATTATTATTATTTATTATTATTATTATTATTATTATTATTATTATTATTATTATTATTATTATTATTATTATTATTATTATTATTATTATTATTATTATCATTATTATCCATCCATCTCATTCTAGATATCCTCTTTACCTAACGTCAATCACGTCTGATCTCCAAACTCTCTTCACTGTTCATTCATCACTCATCCTTTCCACGTGTCCATACCAACTCAACTCTCTCTGATCTAACCTATCAGACAGCTTCCTTTCAACATCCATTCTCTCCCTGACATCCTCATTTCTTACTCTATCTGTTCTAGATGCACCAATCATACTTCTCAAATGTATGTTGGAAATAAAGTATTATTATTATTATTATTATTATTATTCATCTCCATTACATAAAATTTGTTCCTTTCATCATATCTTGCATTCCAAGTCTTTGCTCCATAAAATGATGTCAGCGCAATCACGCCCTCATATATCCCTCTCTTTGCATTCATTCCCAAATATCTATTTCTAATTACACTTTTCAACCCATTTCAATATATAATCGTTCATTCACTCTACGACATACCTCTGCATCCACTCGTCCACTCTTTAATATATGCAACCCCAGATACTTAAATCTCTCAACTTCTTCAAGGAACTCTCCATTCACTCCTGCATTCAATCTGCCAACATTAACACTCATAGTGCATCTCATAACTTTACTTTTACCAATATGCCTTCCTTCACATGCCCTATCAAATTCAGTCACCAAATAATTCATATCATTCTCAGTATCAGCCACCAGTCCAGTATCATCTGCAAATAGCAAGTGATTCAATTTCCACAACCTTGTATTTTCACCCAATAGTTCTAAACCTTTATCTAGAACTCTTTTATTTACTTCCCTCACCAATCCATCCATATTCACAGTAAACAACCATGGAGACATTACACAATCTCAGTGTAACTCTACATTCACCTCAAACCAATCACTCATACCATGCCCGACTCTCCCACATGCCCTACTATTCATGCAAAAACTCTTCACTGATTTAAGCAAACCACATCTTATTCCATACATTTGCTAATTACTCCATAACCTTTCTCTATCAACACTCTCATATGCATTCTCTAAGTCCATAAAAGCCCATAAAGTGTCCCGTCCGTTCTCCACTAACTTCTCACACACCTGTCTTGCCACAAACACATGATCACACATTCTCCTCCTCTCCTGAACCTACACTATTTTTCCCTAGTCAATCTCTCAATACCTTTCCAAATTCTCTCGATGAAGTCTCTACCATATACTTTACCAACTTCACTCAACAAACTAATTTTTCTAAAACTACCACACTCATACTTATCTCCTTTCCCTTTGTAAAGTGGAACTACACATGAACTCCTCCTATCAGCTAGGACTCTCCCTTTCCTGAAACATATATTCGAAAATCTAACCTTCCATTCTACTAATGCCTCAAACCTTTTGACAAACATGCAATATGACGCCCATCTATTTCTGGTTCTTTACCTGCTTCCATTGCTCTCAATGCCAAATGTACCTCCTCTTTTATTATTTTTCTATCATTCTCATCACCTAACAATGGCAATCTCCATTCATTTCTCACAACCCCAATATGTGCTTCTCTATCATCTTCCTCATTTAGCAGTTCCTTGAAATATTCAGACCATCTCTCTCACCTTTATTTCATCTACTAGAAATTGCCCTTCTGCTTCTTTCACCCTCTCACCCCTACCAAACTCATCTTTCCTCATTCTTTTCACTTCCTTCCAAAGCATAATTTTATTCCTTTTAAATTTCTCAGACAAACATCTATCCCACCTTACATTCGCTTCTCTCTTTGTCTCCCTCACCATGTTCTTCTCTGACCTCTTTGCACAATGCCTTCCATACACCTCTACATTACCTACCAGCAACCATAACTCAAATGCCTCCTTCTTTTCAGCCACTACTGCACTCACCTTGTCATTCCACGATTCACTACCATTCCTTTTACTTCTACCATTTAGTCTCCATCTGCACACTGCCTCAGAACACTTCACGACATCCTCCTTGAAACAACCCCATTCTTCTTCCACTCCCTCGTCCACTTTCTTTTTCACTACATTCCACACATTCTTCAGACTAGCCTTATACTCATACTCTTTCTCTTTATTATTCAATTCACTCACTTGTAGCACCTCTCTTCCTCTCTCGCTTCTCCTCATTCTCCACGTTTTTTCCACTCTCACTCTACTCTCCACTAAATAATGATCAGATATTCCAATACTAGCTTCTCTCAGTGTATTCACATCCAATACTCTTTCAGTGACCTTCCTGTTCACCAAAACATAATCCGTTAATGATCTGTCACATACTCTTCCTTTATCTACACTGACCCACGTATACTTGTGCACATCCTTCATTTTAAATACAGTATTAACAATCAACATCTCTCTTTCAATACACATGTCTATTATATTCTCTCCACCTTCATTCTTACCGTGTACTCCATACTTCTCAATTACAACATCCACTGGCTCATTCCCTAATCTAGCATTCAATTCTCCCATCAACGCCACATTCACATTGCTTCCCAAGTACTCCACACACTACTTCAATTTCATCCAAAATTCTTCTCTTTCTTCCTCACTTCTATCACTACCAGGACCATATGCACTTACAAATGACTATACCTCGCATCCCAGTCTCATTTTAGCCACTATTATTAGAGATGAAACTTCATTCCAATCCACCATACTCCTATTTATCTCTTCACTTACCAAAAGAGCCACTTGCTCTCTTCCTCTCCCTCTTTCAGCTGTCACCTCACCATTCCTTTTTATCTTAGTTTCGCTCATTGCAAGTACATCCATCTTTCTCTCCACAAACACATTCCCTATCATATTCCTCTTACTTTCAATCACTAGGGTTCTAGCTTGATCTCTCCTACCAGAATACCCCCACACTACTTGGCACTCTTAGGATGAAAAATACAGAGGAGGGGACTCCTAGTCCCCTCATTCCGCCCAATTTAGTCGACTATTGCAATATGCAGGGGAACACGGAGGAAGTATTCTACCTTCTCCCTCAGGGGAGGAGGATAGAATTCTCATTCAATTTATTCAAAACTCCTTTCTTTCTTCTTCACTTCTCCCAATGCTAGGGTCACAGGCCCTCACAAATGATGAAATCTTGCATCCTAATCTCATTTTAGCCCATATAAATCGAGATGATACATCCATCCATTCTTCCACACACATATCTATTTCCTCACTTACCAACAGAGCCACTCCTTCACTTCCTTGCCCTCTGTTAACTCCAGACACCTCACAACCATACCCCCCAATGTCACTTCACCTTTCCCTTTCAACTTAGTTTCATCCAGTGTTAGCGGATCCATCTCTCCCTTCACAAAAACACTACCTGTCTCCTCATTTTTACATTTACTTACACCACAACCACACACATTCAAAGACCCAAATACTAGGGTTCTGGCTGGATCTCTCCTGCCAGAATACCTTTATTCTCTTTGTCTCTCATAAGGAAAAAAATACAGAGGGAGATCGCCAGTCCCCCTGCGCTGCCTCATTTAATTAACTTTCACGACTTGCAGGGGAACAAAGAGGTGGCATAGTTATCCTCCTAACCCAGAGGAAAAATTGCTCCCACATGGAAAGTTGTGCCATGGCAAAACCCTACACTAAGGAACACTGTTTATATGGTCAACCGACCTGACATAATATAGATAGACATGACAGGAGCGACATTCAATGTCACATCTATTTGCAAAGATTCACCCACTGATAATGAGCTCCCCCATCAACCAAATGATAATAATAATATTGCTAATAATAATAATAATAATAATAATAATAGGAATCGTAAAAAATATAATAATAATAATAATAATAATAATAATAATAATAATAATGATAATAGGAATCGTAAAATAATAATAATAATAATAATAATAATAATAATAATAATAATAATAATTATTATTATTATTATTATTATTATTATTATTATTATTATTATTATATAAACAATAATAATGATAATAATGAAAATAATAATAACAATGATAATAATAATAATAATAAAAATAATAATAGTAATAATAATAATAATAATAATAATAATAATAATAATAATAATAATAATAATAATAATAATAATAATAATGATAATAATAATAATAATAGTAATAATAATAATAATATTAGTATTATTATTAAAGCAATAACAATAATAAACATAACAGTAAAATGATACTTCTACTACTATTGCTACTACTACTACTACTACTACTACAACTACTACTACTACTACTACTACTACTACTACTACTACTACTACTACTACTACTAATAATAATAATAATAATAATAATAATAATAATAATAATAATAAAAATAATAATAATAATAATAATAATAATAATAGTAATAATAATAATAATAATAATAATAATAATAATAATAATAATAATAATAATAATAATAATAATAATAATAATAATAATAATAATAATAATAATAATAATAATAATAATAATATTGAGAGTTATTCTCTAACAAAAAACACATAAGAAATTGCAAAAATGCAAACCTCGGAGAGTGAGCAAATTTAATGGGTGACTCCTGACAAAGAGTCTCTGTGACGTCTTTATACCCAACCCTAGATGCGTTCCAGACTCCAGGAAATGATCTGGAATTCATTAAGGACATATTCTACGTCTGCCATTTATTAAACAGGAATATATTCAGCACATTTCCTACTCAACCAATATGATGATTTTATAGGCCGCATTCATGCATAAGAGAAAATCTCTCCTGGCTGATTTATAAATGAGGACCATAAAGACTTCAACACTTCTGTGGCTCAGTGAATATAACGGCTGATTTTCAAAGAGTGGATCTCGAGTTCAACTCCCCAAAGACAATTTCCGCTCCACTGAGACACAATATGTGGGATACTCTTTCACTCCTTGTACGAAAGAGTGTCCCCCTCATCGCAGACCTTTGTCAATTCAGAGAGCTGGGAATGCACACCATTAACTTACAGAAGTGATGGAGAAGCATTTAAAGAGTTTAGGCTGCGATAATGACCACATACTCTGTCCTGCAGCGACAGCATATGTTATTCCTTGTTTGCTGCATATCCATCTTTTAATATTATGTAATATGTTAAAGGCTTTTGTTCACTCACACATATTTTGATATGTATAATGGCGTAAGATATAAAACACCCATTTAATTACTCTCTGACAAGAGTAATACTTTTCCTATCGTCACTGAATACAAATGGCCTTTTCTAGACTTTTTATGGAATATATAAAAATAAGGAAATCAAATGAGAAATGAAAATTTTCCTCTCATCTCCTTGAGGTGTCACTCTTTCATGATAGTAATTAATTTTGGTCTCAGCGAGAATATAACCGAGTAATTAGTGCAACATTTTTGCCAAAAAACGAGAAATTTTTCGTCTTAAAAGGTTCCCCTGGTGTCCCGTATTTTATCACTGATTCTTTAAAAGAAATATTCATATTAAATATAGAAGTAATTGAAATTTAATAAAAAAAATATTTCCATTGGCAGCATGCTTGATATTAGCACTGTGATACTTAATATAAGGACGAAAGCACCTACTGCATGCATTGCCATGTCATAATTGTCTATATCTCCTGCAAT
>JAXCGZ010005850.1:77500-80000 GCA_037179515.1 Halocaridina rubra
GAAATGTATGACATCTTTTGTGAGAAATATGGGAAGATAGTAGATTGCTGCATACCTGTCACCAAAGTAGGTGTAATTCATGCCGGAGAGAAATGGTTCGATAATGGGTGTAAAAGAGCTAAGGAGTGGACAGACAAATGCTGGAAAAGGTATAGGAGGAGAAAAAACATAAATGCCTGGCAAACCTACAAAAGAGCAAGAAATGACTACCTAAGTAAAAGGAGAGAGGCAGAAAGAGACTATGAGAGTGACATCACCAGGAAGGCTAAAGAAAATCCCAAGCTTTTCCACAGCTTTATCAGAGGAAAACTGAAGGTAAAAGAACAGGTTTTAAGGCTAAAGAGAGAGGATGGAAGCATCACTGAGACGGATGAAGAGATCTGCAAAGAATTGAACAAGGAGTTTCAGTCAGTATTTACAGTAGAAAATACCCCACCCCCTCAGATTGCAGTGATAGAAGCTCAAGGGCCGGTATTAGAGAACATCAACCTTACAGCCACAGAGGTATGCAAAGCGCTGATGGATTTAGATGTTCATAAAGCTACAGGTCCTGATGACATATCACCTCATGTGCTTAAAAAATGCGCAAACACAATATCAGTGGCACTAAGTATCATATTTAAGGAGTCACTGGAGTCGGGGGAGATTCCAAGATGCTGGAAACAAGCAAATGTGATACCTATCTTCAAAAAGGGAAGGAGGGATACGGCTCTGAACTATAGACCTGTTTCCTTGACCAGCATAGTTTGCAAAGTTATGGAGAAACTACTAAGGAAACATATCTCTCTTCACTTGGAATCCTTCAACTTTTTGTTAGTGAGGCAACATGGCTTCAGTGAAGGTAGATCAACAGTAACAAACTTATTAGAATTTTATGATGAGGTAAGCCAAATCTTACAGGAAAGTGAGGGCTTGGCAGATTGCATATTCCTAGACTTTCAGAAAGCGTTTGACACTGTTCCACATGGGAGACTTATTAGGAAGCTGCAATCAATGGCTATAATAGGTGGAAATGTTTTGGAATGGATAAAAACTTACTTAGAAGGAAGGGAACAGAGGGTTAGAGTAAGACACTCAGTGTCTGAATGGAGAAGAGTTAGTAGTGAAGTCCCACAGGGTTCAGTTTTAGGGCCACTTTTGTTCCTTGTATATGTAAATGACCTACCAGAGTCTGTAAATTCATTCATGAATATGTTTGCAGATGATGCAAAGATTGTGAAGTAAGTAAAAAACGAGAACAATGGTAGAGAACTTCAGGAGGATCTAAATAATCTGCATGAGTGGTCAGAAAAGTGGCTAATGAAATTCAATACTTCAAAATGTAAGGTAATGAGAATGGGTACAAGTGCAAGAAGGCCCAAGCTTGACTACTCGGTGGCTGGAGTACAACTTCAAGACACAGAAAATGAGAGAGATCTAGGAGTAAACATACTTGCAGATTTGTCTCCAGAAATACATATAAATGGCATAGTAAGGGCAGCATATGCATTCTTATCAAATTTAAGGGTAGCCTTCAGGCACATGGACAATGATATGTTCAGAAATATTTATGTAACCTATGTGAGGCCAAAACTCGAATATGCAGCCCCCTTTTGGAATCCGCACTTGGAAAAGCACATAGCTAAGCTTGAAAAAGTTCAAAGACATGCCACGAAACTGGTGCCAGAAATACGCAATCTCAGTTATGATGAGAGGCTGAGGGAATTAGACTTACCATCACTCGAAGTTAGAAGAGAGAAGGGGGATATGGTGACAGTCTTCAAATTCCTTCATGGTTATGATAGATTGAATAGGGATCGATATTTTGATATGGCTGGCTCTAGAATTATAGGTCATAGTTTGAAGCTTCGTAAGAAAACTTCTTTGCAGGATGTAAGAAAATACTTTTTCAGTGTAAGAGTAGTTGATAATTGGAATTCGCTAAGCGAGGGGGTAGTTAATGCTATCTCAATCCATAGTTTTAAGGACAGGTATGATAAGTATCACTAAGTATAAACTGGAACCGATCAGGAGACGGGAAGATACGAGCTTTGGGCTCTATCCCGTAAACACAATTAGGTAATCACAATTAGGTAATCACACTCACTATATATATATATATATATATATATATATATATATATATATATATATATATATATATATATATATATATATATATATATATGTATATATATATATATATATATATATATATATATATATATATATATATATATATATATATATGTATATATATATATATATATATATATATATATATATATATATATATATATATATATATATATATATATATATATATATATATATATATATAAATATATATATATATATATATATATATATATATATATATATATATATATATATATATATATATATATATATATATATATATATATATATATATATATATATATATATATATATATATATATATATATATATATGTATATATATATATATATATATATATATATATATATATATATATATA
>JAXCGZ010005850.1:90000-112914 GCA_037179515.1 Halocaridina rubra
GTGTGACACCAGAACAGGCAAAAAAAAAAAATGCCCTCATTAATAAAGGCAAGGACACGAGAAAACATTATAACTAAGGAAAAGTAAAAGGTTACGGAGGAGGCAGAGATGAGGTTTTGATACATAAAGGAACAGGAAAGACTGAAAGAATAGTCAAAGAACGGAATCTAGAAATGTGGAGGATTAGGGCCTGAGATGACAATAGATTTGGAAAGACAGAGGAAAGAAGAGAGTTCCAGAGTCTGGAGGTAAAGCAAACAAGCAAGCAAACAACAAACATATATTTCCATTTTGTACAATGGTTATTCTTCTAAAAGTAAAATTTACTTATAAGTAGACATGTAATTGAACTAATAAGTAAGTGGGTAATACATACAGTTAAATTAAATGTAGCTTTCCTAGAAAATAATAATGCTGTAATAAAAATGTTAACAATAATGTTAATAATAAAGTATTAATAATAACACTCGATACAGTATCGTTATTATCGGCATCATCACCATATTTGTTTTCCTTACAATGAGAATACTTATATCTTAACTTAGAGAACAAAGAAGTCTATATCAGTTTACATATAGAGAGGATAGTGTTAAGGGAAATTGCATTAAATCATTAAATTTAGTTTATGTTTGAGCATCAACTATTTGTCCAAAAGAAAACTAAATAGTTTTCCTTTGAAAACTGTGAAGGAGGATGCATTTTTAAGATGCTATTGAATATTGTTCCAGAGTGTTGGCCCTTTAATAGTGATCATCTTTGAACCTGCTTCTGTGTTTGTTCTCTGAACAAAGAGCTGACTGCTCTGTCTTGTGTTGGTTCCCTTTATATCCCTGACTGTTTTTAAATCAAAGAGCCAGCTAGAACAATGATGGTCCCAAATTTTGTATACAAAAACATAAATAGCATAGGAGACCTTGTTTTCTATCTGCAGACACCCAAGTTTATTGAGAGCTGGTGTGATGTGGTCATATATTCTTATTCCTCCCAGGGCAACTCGAGCTGCAAAAATTAATAAGCCTCTATATTCTGTTTATCTGAGTCTTAGTGGTAGCTCCCCTAACAGTTGTGCAGTAATTAATGTGACTTAGGGCTAGAGGTTCAACAACAGTTATTCGAGTGGTAGACTCAAAATTGTCTTTTATACGTGATAAATACATTGATGTTCCTGTAACCTTTTTGCATACTTTATCTATGTGGGAATCAAACAAAGCGTAGTTATCAAAGTGAATTCCTAGGTTTTTGACTGTTTTGCTAGGTGTAATAATATTGCCGCAAAAATTAATTGTTGTGTTTTCTGGAACTTTTGCTATATGGAACCTTGAACCAATAAACATGCATTGTGTTTTACTTTCGTTAATTAACAGCCCAATCTCTTGAAAATAGGTTTTAATTTTTGACAGTGTTTTCTGCTCTTAAAATTAGCTCTGGGAGATTATTATCACCACTAAGGAGTAGTTGAGTGTCATCTGCATATTGTACGACTAGACAGTCAGAAATGAAAGAAGATAGATTATTTACGTAAATGGAGAAGAGGATAGGACCAAGTACTGATCCCTGTGGAACACCCAATGATGCATTATTTGGCATAGAGATAATGTTGTTAAGACGTATAGGCTGTTTGCGATTAGATAGATACTCTCTAAACCAGCTCGGATCAATATTTAGTTTAGTACATTTACTTATAAGAATTTCGTGGTTTACACTGTCGAAGGCTTTTTATAAGTCTAATAATACAAGTAGAGAGATTTTTCTCATATCTATATTATCATAGATATTATTTGTAACTTTGAGCAGTGCAGATTCCGTCGAGAGTTTCGGTCTGAAACCATGTTGGTTATTAGCTAATAGTCTATTTGACTCTAAATATGACATAATTGGGATGCAACAAATTTTCTAATACCAAGACGAAGGAAAATAAAAAGGTTAAGGACAAGGCAGAGATGAGGCAATGTCACACAAAGGAAAACGACAGACCAAAGAATCAGTCAAAGCACAGAGGACCCAGAGATATGGAGGACTAGGCCCTGAGATGACAATAGATCTGCTTTTTGAAGGATAAAGGTCAAAAGAATTAGGAAAGACAGAAGGAGAAAGAGAGTTCCAGAGTCTGGAGGTAGATGGGAAGAAGCAGTCGCTGCACCGAACAATCCACGAGCTACAAATCTCCACACAGTACCTGTGAGATGAGGCTGCTTGGTGAGTGTTACGCGGCCTCGGCAGTAGGGGAGGGATGCAATTCACCAACTCATCAGAGCAGCGATGGAAGTAGTAGCGATAGGAAAGAGAAAGGGAAGATACCTTACGGTGAAGAGAGAGAGAATCCAGATTAGAAGTAAGAGAAGGATCATTAATGAGTCTGACTGCCTTAGATTCAACCCTATCGAGGAGATAAGTATAAAAAGAAGCACCCCAAATGTGTGAGCAGTATTCTAAGCAGTGATGGATAAGACCTTTATAAATTTTAAGTAACTGTAAAAAGGAAAAGTAATGACGAAAGCGAGAGAGAACCCTCAATATTTTGGATGAAGATTTAGAAATTTGGATTATGTGATTCCTCCAAGACAAGTTAGAGGCTATATGGATTCCTAATATGTTGATAGAATTAAGAGGGAAAATTTCGTTAGTTTCGAAGACAATAGGGTTATCAGGAGGAGAAGAAGATAAAGAGATAGCCAAAAACTGTCTTGGAGGCATTGAATTTAACTAAATTTTGAGTGCCCCACTTAGATACTCTCTGCAAATCAGAGTTGAGAGTAGAAGAAAGAGTGATACGAGACTGATTACGAGTAGCAGATGAAGGTTGTGAAGAAAAGGCAGAGGAAAAGTGAAGGGTAGAATCATCAGCAAAGGCATGATGAAGAGAGGAAGATGGGGATTGTAGAAGATCATTGATGAAGAGAAGGAACAGAGTAGGTGAAAGAAGAGAGCCCTGTGGAACTCCACTGGTAACAGAAAAAAGGCTAGATGTCTCGCCATCAACAAATGCAGATAAAAAACGGTCAGTAAGAAAACTGGAAATCAGAGAACAGAAAGAAGGGGTAAAATCATAGATAGGGAGTTTGGCCAATGGAGACTTATGCCAGACTGTCAAAAGCCTTAGAGATATCACGGGCGACAACAAAGGATCCCCCATGGTTCCTCAGAGAAGATGACCATAAATGAGTAAGATAGGATAGGAGATCACCAGTGGATCTTGCCTTGCAGAAGCCATACTGGTGATTGGAGATGAGCGAGTTAGATTCAAGGCATTTCAAGAAGTGAGCATTGAGCAAAGATTTGAAAACTTTAGCAATAGATGAGGTTAGGGCAATAGGTTGGTAGTTTGAAGGAATAGAGCAGTCACCCTTCTTAGGAACAGGTTGAACTACAGCATGCTTCCAAGATGAAGGATAGATACTGGATGACAGGATGAGGTGAAAAAGATGGCAAAGCACGGGAGCCAGTTCATCTGCAAACTCCTTAAGGAACCTTGCAGGGATACCATCGGGACCAGACGCCTTGTTTGTCTTTAGTGAGCGAAGAAACTTATGAACTTTGCGTGAAGAGAGGATGAGGGAGGGCATAGGGTTAGAGAGGGGGTAAAGATTGAGGAACAGGTGCACTGGAATTGTTTCTAGAAGACTTGGCAGAAAATGAGAGCCAAAGAGAGTGGCTTTGTCAGTGGGAGAGCAAGCTATAGAACCATCAGAACGAATGAGAGGGGGAAAGCTTGAGTTACAGAAGATATTGGAAAGGTTTTTGGCTAACGACCAGAAGCATTTATCAATGGGAGAGGAATAAAGGTCATCAACTTTCCTTCTTATTAAGGAAGCCTTCGACCTTCGAATCTGAACATTGCAGCGATCCCTAGCTACAATAAAAGCAGAGCGAGTTACATTGGAAGGAGAGGTTTGGTAAGATCGGTGTGCCCGATTCCTGGGCTGGATAGCCATGGAGCAGGCACGGTCGAACCAAGGTTTAGGGAGAGAGAAAGTTTTTGTAGAAGAGGGGATGTACGCCTCCAATCCCGCGGTCATGATCTCGGCAACTTCGTTTTCTTTTGTGTGACATTACCTCATCTTTACCTTGTCCTTAACCGTTTTCTTTTCCTTCATCTTGGTATTTTCTCGTGCCCGGGCCTTTATTGATGAGGGCAGTTTCTGCCTGTTCCGGAGTCACACTCATAAAAAAAAGGGAAAAAAAAGGGTTGGGGGACCGAAAGCAGTAGTCATCCCAAGAGAAGTCAAAGAGTAAGTTACGCAAATTTTCATGTTGGGTGTGCTCAAAGTGCCAAAGGCGGCACTGAGTAGGAAGGATTGGTGGAGGGGGAGCAAAAATGGAAGAGACTGAGATCATAGAGTGGTTAGATTTACCAAGAGGGGAAAGCACAGAATAAGAGTAGTTTGAAGGATTAGAAGTAAAAAATAGGTCAAGAGTGCTTGCTACATGTTTGTGACGATCAGGAACACGAGTAGGATGTTTGATAATTTACTCCAGATCGTGAGTAATAGAGAAACCAAGGGCCTCACTTCCTTCCCACATCAGTGTGAGAGGAATGAAGCCATTCACTGTGATGTACATTGAAGTCTCCAATGTAGAGAACTTCGCCATGTGGGTGAGAAGATAGCAAGGACTCATGGCACGAGGACAGATATTCAAAGAAAGACACAAACTCGGTGGAGTTTGGAGAACAGTAGCAGATGCAAAGGAAGATTGTGGTAATGGAGAGATAGACTTTTGGGTCAGTGGAAGCATGGTTAGACAACTGGTTTCAGAGAGAAGGAGGAGGTTAGGAAGGGAAGTACCCAAGTGCTGTTCCACAGACTAAAGATTAGAGTTAAGGTTACGAATGTTAGAATAGTGATGAGTGAAAGTAGCAGATCTATCGGGAGGTGCAAGGTTAAGGCAGAACCATTACTACCACAAGGCATGTCTACCCTCAAGCCAGTAGTAGAGTCAACGACAACCCCGGAGAATCTTAGCACCCCTCTATACCGGGTACTGAGGGTCATTAGCTTTGGACCCTCCAAAAATATAGCAAATATGAGAAAAAACAAGAGCAAGATAAAACATGTATGGGGAGTGTTATGACTTGTCATATGTAATGGGATAGTAAGAGATGTGTAAGGAATATGCCAGAATTTTTGGTGTAGATAAAGGAATAAGGATAGAACCATCCTGAAGAAAGATTCAACCCGGAGTTGTCTATACTAGTCCTAGTTGAATCCGAATTACCTTTAGTTGTGGTATTTCAACAGTTGGCAGGTGCTTTGTCACAGTAATTATGTGCCATAGGTTTGAGTCCCGGTCATGGGTACATGTTTCATGTTTCACATTTGCTAATGTGCATATTTGATTATTATTAAAGCCTATATAGCTGGGATTTGAACCTTAATGGGAAAAGCGAAACTACGAGGGAGGTTTGGAGAAGCTGTAAAATAAACAAAAAGGCATTCAGATAGAATGCGTTAATTCCTAGTATAACAGTTAAGATGTAAGGTTTGCTTCTCCTTTAGACCTTTAGTGGTGTAGTTGATAACGACTTGGCACAGTAATTATGTGTAGTAGGTTCAAGTCTCGGTCAAGTGTAAAATATTATTCATATATATATATATATATATATATATATATATATATATATATATATATATATATATATATATATATATATATATATATATATATATATATATATACATACACGTCTATATGCACAGTAACTGCTATTTTTGCAATAAAGTTAAAAAAGTATTTGATTTGCAATACATTTGACTAATTGCTAAGCTGATTTGTGATCTCTACTGCAGTCATTACATAAGAAATAATTCACAAAACCAGAATATGATCTTTTTCATCACTTTGTTATATAAACGAAGAAGAAGAGGGAAATGGAATGAAGTTCTCTCAAAACTTATACAAATTTCCAGATCGTGGGATGAGAATCTCCAATCATTTCACTGAACGATCGATGCCAGCCTTCACAAGAATATTTTGTTTTAGAGGCTTCGTCTTTGGGTAAATAAATTCCACAAAGTATCATAAAAGTGAAGAAGTCGACGTACTAAGCGACGGCTTGGGTGTCCAACCTACTCATCTACGTAATCCATCTCGGGTTGGACTTCTTCAGGATTATCATTACAATTCTATGTATATTTTACTATCATCATCATTAGGATGGCACAGAAAAGGGGGAGGCACAAATGCAATGGCTTGAATTATGTGCATTTTTATGCAAATTTTGCATCTCTTCCTTATAAGTTTTACAAACTATTTGATTATATGGATCAATATAAACAATGGAAGAAATAAAAAAAATGAGTTGAATTGGAAAAACTTATCTAAAAGCATTAATTGTTGCTTGCTCGAAATAGGTAATGATTGTGTTTGGTGATGAGGTAAGTTATGGGGCCCTTTATTTCTGATAAAAGCCTGATGTATCTTTCTTCAGTTTTTTTCTGGTCATCCAGGCATAAACAAGGGAGAAAGCGTCAATATTCATGATACCTTGTATTTTGTATAGCCGACAGAAGAAAGGGGAACTTTCTTAAAACTACCATCTGCATAGCAAATGCTTGTATTGGACAACACATTAAGATATCTCTGATTCGGATATTAAATAAATCTGTATGGTGCAGAATTTCTGTAGCTAAATGTCGAGAATATCGGATATTCCTTTTTATGTATTGGGTGGTGTGCAATTGATCTACAAGTGCAATGGACAGTCCCGCGTACGCTTTAGTTTCTTTGCAGTGAGTTGTTTCTTGAGTCGTAAGTACTCTTTCTTCAGTAATATTTATCGCTTTGGTAGCTTCAACAAGAGTAATATTGTCTGCATGGTTACGTTGCCCTAATCATTAGACAATGACATCTTCATTTGTATGGACTATTGCAGGGCGACGTGTTTAATAATTTTTATGATATTTTCATCACTTTTGTTTCTACTACAAATAGATAGCCATTATGAGGAATTTCCTTTATATTACAAATAGATAACCATTATGAGGAATTTCCTTTTATATAATTACCTTCGATAGTAAGCTTTCCAAAATATTGGGCCCTTTGTGGATCCTCAGGATAATGTAACAAATTTGATCTTTATTTTGGTAGCAATGGTACAGAAGAAAACCAGTGTTGTGGGGCTTATCCCACCATTTGACACCAATGTTGTTTTGTTATTCTCTCTAAGTAGCGTGGTTGGTGATAACAGATAAGCATCTTCTTTATATGTGTTTATTTCTAGATTAGCAATTAATTCCTCAGAACTCCCATTACTATTTAGTTCCTGTTACTGTCGATTCCAGATTCCCAACCCAAAGGGGGAGACTGCTAAGCTGTGGATGTGACGTCTGCCCCTGACAAGGTCTGAACTCTCACTGACTGGGCTCTGTTGCTACTCATGGCGGTCGGTGGGTATCGAGCGCGTCACTGCCACCCGGCACTTATAAGAATCTCTGAAATGCCTTGTGAGGCTATAGGCATCTATAAATGCCTTACGACACTCCCCACCACCAAAGTGAAATATCTCCCATATTTCAGTAAGAGCATAACTACTATGAGAGCGTTATAATTTTCAAACTATCATTATTTTACAAAAACGGGGCCGAACTATCTAAGAAACTGATTTATGAAACTATTACAATCTCATACAATTATCTAAACAGATTTCAGTAATGTCAGAATTACTATGCAAAAAGCTGACAAAGAAAAATCTGTTCTTTATAATAAGCATTGTAATTAAAATCACAAAATCAAACTCAAGTATTCTCAACTGCAATATACAGCTAGTAAGCATTGGCAAAATTACTTAAGAACAAAGCTGCTTAAGCTATTTCATTAATTAAACAGTACACAATGCATTTGGACATGATGTATGCAAGCTATTTTAAAACAAAAAATATTTGTCATGGTGTGAAAAGCTAAAAACATTCACAATTACAATATGTAATCACTATTCAAGGACAAACTGATATGAGAACTCAGTGAACATAATATAAAACACATTCGTCAGTGATCTTTCTTCACAAAGATCTGCATACCACCCCTCAACCTAAGAACTAAATGAGGATTGGATTCTTTGTGAACTCAATGAACACAAAGATTAAATCATGATTCTAAACAATGATAATATTTAAGCAGAAAACAACTTATTATGACTTTTGCAAATTGTACAATTTATCAATGGCACTTATTCTAATAAACTTACATCTAAGGGAGACTCTGAGCTTTTTTTGTTTAAAATTATTTTAAAGCTAGAAAAAAAAAATATAAATTTTGTCTTTTCACATCGTGGTCAAAGACGGTGGGGACATTTTCTTTCCCAGTTTTTTCAGTTCTAATATATGGGGGAACATACTTTGTAATTTAACTAATAAGGGATTTTCCATACCCATTCTTTCTCTTTTCACTAAAGTTATGATATGTATGGGGATTCTTTCTTTCTAATTTTTCATTTTTAATTTTTTTCCAGTATTTTAATTTCCCCCCCCCCCCAAAGGGTTATCATTGCCTAGGACTTGCTATCTCATTCTTCAAATTTCCCGGGAAATTTGCCTGACCACTTTGAGGTAAGCCCGGGTTTGTACACGCACCACGAATCCTCTTCTTATCTGGAGACTGACAAAACAAAAGGGAGGGCGTCGACGCATCAACCGGATCAGCCGGCACCCCTCCTGCCCTCTTTCATGCGACTTTTGAGGTGGTCCATGATTCTAATCACCTCTCACACTCCTCCTCACATAAGGCGGATCTCACTTCATTAGCTGAAAAATACTATCATGCTGAAGTAGACTCCAAGGCCGAAAATTAGAGCCTAATGTCGCTACTACAAATGCAGAAAGAACACATATAACCTCTGCACACAAACAAAGGCGTTTTGTCTGCATCTGGAGGGCATATTTCGCCTCCCTGAATCTGCAGGCAATTGCAATCTCTCCCATGGGGAAAAGGGACTGGTCTGTGAAAATCAAATTTGAAAATTGCAGGTCGGGGCTGCATGGAAATAGGGTGGTAATGGAAAGTATGTGTCTACACCATTAGATTATTATTCCAAGATACTTAGGACTTAGCTGAGTAACTGATACATAACATTACTCTACTATAGATATAAAAAAGAACAGTCATTAAATGCTGAGAACAGCCACTAAAGAAATATTCTTATTAGCAGTGACTACAGGAACATCAAGCATGAATTCCAGATAAAGGATACAAATCATTTGGTTACTGCTGATAGCATTTACTAAAATAACAATCATGCAAAAGGCCATGGAGTGATAGCAATAATAACAGCTAATATAATAATAACAATACTACTCAGGAATAGCAGCACATATGCAATGGAAACTGGCATTTTGAAGTAAGAACAGAGTCTTACACTCATATTTCGCAACGATGCTCTTTCTAACTCTGTCTCATTTGGCTATTCGAATACCTGCAGTCATAATATGTATATATATATATATATATATATATATATATATATATATATATATATATATATATATATATATATATATATATATATATATATATATACATATATATATATATACATATATATATATATATATATATATATATATATATATATATATATATATATATATATATATATATATATATATATATATATATACATATATACATATATATATATATATATATATATATATATATATATATATATATATATATATATATATATATATATATATATATATATATATATATATATATATATATATATATATATATATATATATATATATATATATATATATATATATATATATATATATATATATATATATATATATATATATATATATATATATATATATATATATATATATATATATATATATATATATATATATATATATATATATATATATATATATATATATATATATATATATATATATATATATATATATATATATATATATATATATATATATATATATATATATATATATATATATATATATATGTATATATATATATATATATATATATATATATATATATATATATATATATATATATATATATATATATATATATATATATATATATATATATATATATATATATATATATATATATATATATATATATATATATATATATATATATATATATATATATATATATATATATATATATATATATATATATATATATATATCTGTATATAAATAGGAGCATAATCGTCAACTTTCTAAAAGAGTTGCAATATGTGGCAGAAAAACTCATATAATAATCAGTTCCACTGATGTCTTGTCAGTATTTATGCAACATCAGCATGCAAAAACTTCTCAACTGAAATAAAACTTGGGCACACTTATCATCTAGCACATTTGCCAACAAATCTAAAAAGAGTCAGTGATCATAATATTTTGTCAACATAGAGAAATAACATTGTTCAGTATGTAAGGGGTAAAAGGATGAGAGAGAGAGAGAGAGAGAGAGAGAGAGAGAGAGAGAGAGAGAGAGAGAGAGAGAGAGAGAGAGAGAGAGAGAGAGAGAGAGAGAGAGAGAGAGAGAGAAAATATATTTTTCTTCAAAAAAACATATAATTTTCGCTTATAAGCCCCTTTTTTATGACTTGGCTTCCTGCCCAAACTATACAAAGGGACAGAGCGCAACTGAAGAAGAATAAAAAACACAATAACTTGGAGTACAATTGCTGAAACATCGAAGCACAAATCCATTCCTTTCTGTTTAACGTTGCAAAGGACTTTACTGAAATGAGCATACACATCCTTGTGTATTATGACAATCTTTTCTCTTTTATAAATCAGAGGGTTGAGTCAAAGCACACTCGCTACAAGTCAACATACCCCTTATGAAATCAAAGCAAAATACTACAATCCCATGTAATAATATCCCTACTACTATAAACAAACTTACAAGTATCTTTTCTTAATAAATGACTTACAAGGACTTAAGTATCATTATTTTTTAAATTTCAAACTCAACATATAAGTTCTGAGAATCTCAATTATCTTAATTAGCTCAATTGTAATTATAAATTTCATGACAATGATAGTACTTAACAATAATTATCTCTATATAATCTTTTTTTCAAAACTTTAATTACAATATATCAAAGGGATAAAGATTTTTTCAACACAAAAAAAAGATAAAAAACGTATCTGAAAAGAATATGAAAAGTCTGTCTCTGTGTATTCGACAATAAAATAAAAAATCATATTTCATTTGCAACATTAAAGAATGCATTTTACTTAAGTTTCATAATCTCTTAAGAAGTTGTACATGAAAAATTAATATATATATTCTTCTTTTATCTCAAATTTGATTTTTTTTTTTTAGTGACCATTCAACAAAACTACCTCAGGAGACAGGGGGGAGTTATCCATTTTTATCCTTTGCATACTTACAATTGGGTAGGTACTTAACTAACTTCTTTTTTACTCTTTCCTTTTCCTACCCAAAAATACTGCTCAATATCTGTCTTCTGTCCTTCAATTGGCTAGCTGTCGTGGGGAGTTTTGCATGTAGGAGCTGTTCCTCCCCCTGTCTCTTTGGTTTCTGGATCAGCTTCATCTCTTTCAAATACAGGAAACGGCTGTTTGACATTCTGGTTGTCATTTCTTGTGAATCTATTCTCCCTTCTTCATGACCAAGCTGAAATGATTGTGACAAACATTATCATGGCTAAAACTTTTGTTTTATTTTATCTATCTAACATATCCCTTCGGACAAATAATGTATATACTGCATCTAGAAAGGTTTATACAGAAGCATTCAGAGATTCACGTTCTTTACCACGTAATATCTATCTTAGAATTCTTGAACATTGAATAATAATCTCATTGGAAAGTAGGGAACAAAACAAAAATAAAACAAATTCTGTATCCCAACCATATCTGGGCAGGTGGAGAATCATTTTCTCAAAAATATCCCTCAATAGATATCACAACAGCACATCACCTCCCTTAAAAATACAGTGATATGGCCGGATAAAGACACTGTGGAGCAGGGGAAGAATCCTCACAGACTCCTTCCCCATCATGCTTGCCCAACGGACTTTCCTGCGATTCCACCCTCTAGAACTACCCCCCCATTATACCACCAATCAGTCATACCCATTCTCTGCCTCACTCGCTGCATCACTTCCAAACACTCATCCCCTTTCTCTCTGTATAATTCCCCCCCGTTCCCCTCATACTGAAGGAGTGTGTGGGTGAATTCTAGGTTGGGCCGTGTGGTCACATGACTGCGTCACCAGTCCTAGGTCCCCCCTCTACTCCCACTAAGGTGCATTAAGGCTACATAACAACTTTCTTTCTTCCCTTCTATGCTACATTAGGTTAAACTTAAACCCCCCCTACCCCAGCACAGCACAAGTTCACTTGATTCTACTCCTACCGCCTGCATAGTGCAAAAAAAAAAGGACCTAAAAACTCATATCTAAATAATATCACAAAATCTTCTCAGTTAAAATCAATACATTTGCCCATTTAATAATGTACTTAGGCATTAATATAAATAAATGGAATGCACTTCAAATGCAATTTCTCATTATATTATTCAAATAATAACAAACATGGAGTTCATTACTGCTTATAGCTATTAGTGCAAATTATCCATGTTAGTATTGGGTACAGCAATTCTACTTTCATTCACTTACTAGAGCCACACCCCTCATAGGCAGGTTGGCTGAGTCAAAGCATAACTACAGAGTAAAATGGCGGCATCCACCGACCTTGATTTCTTTTAATAATTGTCCCATTACTCACTGGATACAGATCACAAGTACTTAGCTATTTTGAGAAACTGCTTGAAGAACATCACAACAACAGGCAATGGAGGAGGGGGTTATTCTTTCTTCTGGACGTGGGAGGTTTCCACCAACTTCTCCATCTCTTTAGTAAAATTGACAAATCACCATCTTCTTAGTTGGATTCGCCAACATACACTTCTGGTAAGGGGCGTTTTCTCTCAAAGCCCCAGTCACACTTTGGCTCACTGTGACGGTGGTGTACATGAAGGCGCTCGTTGTCCTTTTACTGCTGGGGGCCTCGCCAACACGGGGGCAGGGGAGATTAACTGGTTCTGGTAACAAGATACTGTCAGTGTGGGGGAGCTGAGACTTTCTCTCTCTCACCATCACTGTCTCGCTGCTTGTAAGCGTCTAGAAGTTTATTCATCACTAGAACATTTCTTCCATAGATGCTTAATATTTCGATTGATCCCGAGCTGATCACCAATGTCACGGGGCTTATCCCACTATTTGACATCAATGTTGTGGTGTTATTCTCTCTTGGTAGCGTGGTTGGTGATAACAGATAACCATCTTCTTTATATGTGTTTATTTCTAGATTAACAATTAATTCCTCAGAACTCCCATTACTATATAGTTCCTGTTACTATCGATTCCAGATTCCCGCCCTGAAGGGTTGACTGCTAAGCTGTGGAAGTGACGTCTGCCCCTGACTAGGTCTGAACTCTCATTGACTTGACTCTGTTGCTACTCATGGCAGTCAGTGGGTATCGAGCGTGTTACTGCCACCCGGCACTTATAGGCATCTCTGAAATGCCATGTGAGGCTATAGGTATCTATAATTGCCTTACGACACCAGGATCTTTTGCATCGTTCAGAAGTTGTGTTGCAAATATTGAGAAATGCTGACAACAAGTGTGTAACTGTTGAATTAAACTTTGATACAGTTGAACCACTTGCTAAAGTCCAGCGTTTGGTAAAAGATGCTAATACCAGTGGAAATATTCCTCAGCCAAATATCATTCATAGCTCTAACAAAAGCATTTGTGGGTTGGATCACCACGATTGGCTAGTAGATAAATATTCTGTGTCAATAAGAGGACAAAATATGTTACTGGCCTCTATTTACACGTATGCTAGATATGGCAATTGTAAATGCATGGATTGTGTATCGAATGGTACAAGGGCAGGGAGCAATTGATTTTTGTGATTTTGCTCTTCTCAGGATTCCACAAAAGTGCCCTCAGAGAGGCATTTCTGGTTGAATGAAGAAGATCTTGGTGTATCTCTTGTGAGAGCTGCTATGTCTCAGAACTGTTATCAAAATCTGAAAAGCATCATTAATTTTTGTGATAATTCTTATGCTGATGTAAATAAACATGATAAAGGATATAAGGTGAAAACACTAAATTCTGCCATTTAAAAATCCTTTATGCAATTTGGGTTATTTGAGGAGTGCCTGGCAGTAGATGAAATGGTGGCCAAGTACTAAGGACATAATTCTTTGAAACAATTTATAAGTGGAAACCCAATTAGATTCGGATATAAACTTTGGGCCCTCTGTGGCTCCTCAGGATAATGTTACAACTTTGATCTTTATTGTGGTAGCAATGCTACAGAAGAAAACCAGGATCTTTTGCATGGTTCAGAATTTGTGTTGCAAATGTTGAGAAATGCTGACAACAGGTGTGTAACTGTTGGCTTAAACTTTGATACAGTTGAACCACTTGCTAAAGTCCAGCATTGGGTAAAAGATTCTAATACCAGGGGAAATATTCCACAGCCAATTGCCATTCATAGCTATAATGAAAGCATTTGTGGGATGGATCACCACGATTGGCTAGTAGGTATATATTCTGTGTCAATAAGATGAAAATAAAAGTGGGACTGGTCTCTATTTACACATATGCTAGATATGACAATTGTAAATGCTTGGATTGTGTGTCGAATGGTGCAAGGGCAGAGAACAATTGATTTGTCAGAATTTAGCAGATCAGTATGCATGCCCTATTTGAAACTGGTATGCACAGCAGTAACTTGTGGTCAACCCTGCAAACCATTGAGAATATATACCAGCATTTCTGATGTACGGCAAAAACCACGTTATTCAGAAACATGAGTTACAACATAGGTGCCAACGGATACCCTGCGAAGCAGAACCAAGAATACATTTCTCTAAATGTGATGTAATACTTTGTCTAGAATGCTTTGGTCCATACCATAAGAAAATATAGGAATTTATTTCCAGTGATATAGCAATAGAGAACAGAAGCTTTCTCTGTTACACTAGAATGCGTTAGAGGTAAAGAACTGAATTATTATTATTATTATTATTATTATTATTATTATTATTATTATTATTATTATTATTATTATTATTATTATTATTATTATTATTATTATTATTATTATTATTATTATTATTATTATTATTATTATTATTTGTTCTCAGTTATACGATATGCTCATGTTAAAGACAAATGTAATGGCAAGATTATTTTTCAGTTATTTGGCAAATATAACTTGTATGATTATTTTCCCAGTTATTTCATATTGTCACAGCGTCCTCATATCAGGACAGCTCGAAACAAGCTTCATAAGCTTAATTTAAATTATATAAATTGCTTTTGTGTTATTTATCCCATATGTGAACACAAATTTGTAAAAAGTTGCTTGAATTAAAGAAAAAGAAAACTTGGGATTTAATGGGTTGTTCTCAAGGGTGGGTTTTTCACCCTCAGTGACCCGTGAAAAATATGTGTCGTTGTCGTTATTAAACATGATTACTCTTTGACACAACAATAGCTATTGAATATGAAACTCATAGAATAGGGCACTTCGTAAACCTCTTTCTTTAACAGAGGTCTTTCTTCCATTGTCACATGAAACATAATGTAATGACCACTAGCAAAGATTATAGTTGTGACAACCTCTCAGTTGACACAAAGACAATTAACGCAAACATGACGTGGTAAAAGATTTATCAACAAAAATTTAGCAAAGCATATTTCACTTTTGACATTCACTGTTACTTTAGAATGAGTTATACATACACTATACATTATACATTTGAATATACAAGTACACTTGATAGAAAATGAATAGGTATACATACCATGTCTGAATATATACGGACATACACATAAGCTACAGTGAGGTTATAAATGTCAAGCAAACAAGCTCTTACATATACACGTAAAAGTATACTAACTTTGATGTATATATATATATATATATATATATATATATATATATATATATATATATATATATATATATATATATATATATATATATATATTATATATATATATATATATATATATATATATATATATATATATATATATATATATATATATATATATATATATATATATATATATATATATATATATATATATATATATATATATATATATATATATATATATATATATATATATATTTATATATATTATATATATATATATATATATATATATATATATATATATATATATATATATATATATATATATATATATATATATATGAATCATTTTTTACCTCGACCGGGACTCGAACCTAGGACTTATGATTACTAAGTCAAGGTGCTACCACTACACCACAGAAGGTTAAAAGAAATCCAACCTTATAGCTTATATCTGCTATAGTTAGGAATGAACGCATTCTAACTGAATGCCACTATGTTCATATTACAGATTCCCCAACCTCACTCGTGGCTTCATTTTAGCATTTAATTCAATTCCCAATCTCATTCGGCCCATGAAATAATCAGATAAGCACATTACATATGTGAAAACATGAATCATTTTTTACCCCGACCGGGACTCGAACCTAGGACTTAGTAATCATAAGTCCTAGGTTCGAGTCCCGGTCGGGGTAAAAAATGATTCATGTTTTCACATATGTAATTTGCTTATCTGATTATTTCATGGCCCGAATGAGATAGGGAATTGAATTAAATGCTAAAATGAAGCCACGAGTGAGGTTGGGGAATCTGTAATATGAACATAGTGGCATTCAGTTAGAATGCGTTCATTCCTAAGTATAGCAGATATAAGCAATAAGGTTGGATTCCTTTTAACCTTCTGTGGTGTAGTGGTAGCGCCTTGACTTAGTAATCATAAGTCATAGGTTCAAGTCCCGGTCGGGGTAAAAAAATGATTCATGTTTTCACATATGTAATGTGCTTATCTGATATATATATATATATATATATATATATATATATATATATATATATATATATATATATATATATATATATATATATATATATATATATATATATATAAATATATATATATATATATATATATATATATATATATATATATATATATATATATATATATATATATATATATATATATATATATATATATATATATATATATATATATATATATATATATATATATATATATATATATATATATATATATATATATATATATATATATATATATATATATATATATATATATATATATATATATATATATATATATATATATATATATATATATATATATATATATATATATATATATATATATATATATATATATATATATATATATATATATATATATATATATATATATATATATATATATATATATATATATTGTCGCATGACGGAAGTCGTGCTGAAGCCAGAATCTGAAACTTGTAACAAATCTTGAGGGGTAACGGTCGAGGGCACAGATGTTTTATTACATGCCCTCACTTTTATTGAGTTTTGGGTCCAGGCCATGTTTTCCCTTGGTACCACCAAGATTTATGGCTAGACACATGGAACTAACCTCCGGCGCCATGCACCCCCAAGAAGCCTAAAAGATAAGGGACCCTCGGTCCTCGAAAACACGACAAGTCGTGAAGAGAAACGTGGGAGGCTAGAAGTCATTGGTGAAATAGAATACTCTCCCAATTGTTTTTCTGCGGTACGGTCAAATGTTTGTGTTTCTTGTGGTTTAGGAAATGGCTAACTTCTTGGCCTTTCCCATCCTCTTCAGGTACTTGATGCCAGATGCTAAGTCCCATGGGCCCGGTCATATATCTCCTTGACACTTTCTACAAACATTGACCTTACCGCAGAAAAACAATTGGGAGAGTATTCTATTTCACCCTTGACTTCTAGCCTCCCACGTTTCTCTTCACGACTTGTGGTGTTTTCGAGGACCGAGGGTCCCTTATCTTTTAGGCCTCTTGGGGGTGCATGGCGCCGGAGGTTAGTTCCATGTGTCTAGCCATAAATCTTGGTGGTACCAAGGGAAAACATGGCCTGGACCCAAAACTCAATAAAAGTGAGGGCATGTAATAAAACATCTGTGCCCTCGACCGTTACCCCTCAAGATTTGTTACAAGTTTCAGATTCTGCCTTCAGCACGACTTCCGTCATGCGACATCCCTCCCAACCAAAACTGAAATATCTTTTATTTCAGTCGAAGCATGGGCTATTTTTTCCGAGAGCTCTTGGACATATCCTTGTTAACGTTAGTTTACAATAGAAGTGGGGCCGAATAATTTAAGCTATTATCTAAGAATTCCTAGTTCTATGAACACTAAGCAATCTTTACTACAAACATTCCTATATATAATAAATAAAATTAACCTTAATCATTAGGATTTCAGTGTGTAACTAATCATTATCAAACATTAATTAAGATCACAAGTTAGTTTAGATCATGACGTTACTGTGTCTACTTCTCTCCTTTTTCAAAAGATTTACAAAAGTTGGTTAGTTACAGTAAAAATATGAATCATGTAAAACATTAGTATGTACGAACATTTAAAATGCGATAGACAATAACATAAATGGTAAATTCCTATCGTTACTATGGGGCATTGATTTGTCTTAAAATTAGGCCTTAAAAAACTACTCCTGAAACAAAATATTTGTTACGATGTGAAAAGTCAGAAAACATTCATCATTTCAATATGCAATTCCTATTCAGAGATAAACTGATATGAGAACTTAATGAACACAAAGATTAAATCATGATTCAAACAATGATAATGCTAAAGCAAAACAATGATATTATTTAGGCAGAAGACAACTTATTACTATCGGTGCAAATCATACAATTTATCAAAGGCACTTGTTCAAAAACTATATTTAAAGGAGTCTCTGAGTTGTTGCTTAAAATTATCTTAAAACTAGTAAAACAAATAAAAAAAAAGAAATGGTCTTTTAGCACAGTGGTCAAAGGCGGTGGGGACCTTTTCTTTCCCATTTTTTTTCTTTTTTTCAGTTCTAAAACATGGGTTGTTCTTTTCAACAACTAATAAGGGATTTTCCATACCCTTTCTTTCTCTCTTCACTAAAGTCTGGACATGTATAGGGATTCCCCTTTTTTTTCTGTTTGGATCATGATTTAAACTTTGTGTTCATTAAGTTCTCATATCAGTTTATCTCTGAATAGGAATTGCATATTGAAATGATGAATGTTTTCTGACTTTTCACATCGTAACAAATATTTTGTTTCAGGAGTAGTTTTTTAAGGCCTAATTTTAAGACAAATCAATGCCCCATAGTAACGATAGGAATTTACCATTTATGTTATTGTCTATCGCATTTTAAATGTTCGTACATACTAATGTTCTACATGATTCATATTTTTACTGTAGCTAACCAACTTTTGTAAATCTTTTGAAAAAGGAGAGAAGTAGACACAGTAACGTCATGATCTAAACTAACTTGTGATCTTAATTAATGTTTGATAATGATTAGTTACACACTGAAATCCTAATGATTAAGGTTAACTTTATTTGTTAAATATAGGAATGTTTGTACTAAAGATTGCTTAGTGTTCATAGAACTAGGAATTCTTAGATAATAGCTTAAATTATTCGGCCCCACTTCTATTGTAAACTAACGTTAACTAGGATATGTCCAAGAGCTCTCGGAAAAAATAGCCCATGCTTTGACTGAAATAAAAGATATTTCAGTTTTGGTTGGGAGGGATGTCGCATGACGGAGGTCGTGCTGAAGGCAGAATCTGAAACTTGTAACAAATCTTGAGGGGTAACGGTCGAGGGCACAGATGTTTTATTACATGCCCTCACTTTTATTGAGTTTTGGGTCCAGGCCATGTTTTCCCTTGGTACCACCAAGATTTATGGCTAGACACATGGAACTAACCTCCGGCGCCATGCACCCCCAAGAGGCCTAAAAGATAAGGGACCCTCGGTCCTCGAAAACACCACAAGTCGTGAAGAGAAACGTGGGAGGCTAGAAGTCAAGGGTGAAATAGAATACTCTCCCAATTGTTTATCTGCGGTACGGTCAAATGTTTGTGTTTCTTGTGGTTTAGGAAATGGCTAACTTCTTGGCCTTTCCCATCCTCTTCAGGTACTTGATGCCAGATGCTAAGTCCCATGGGCCCGGTCATATATCTCCTTGACACTTTCTACAAACATTGACCCTACCGCAGAAAAACAATTGGGAGAGTATTCTATATCACCCTTGACTTCTAGCCTCCCACGTTTCTCTTCACGACTTGTGGTGTTTTCGAGGACCGAGGGTCCCTTATCTTTTAGGCCTCTTGGGGGTGCATGGCGCCGGAGGTTAGTTCCATGTGTCTAGCCATAAATCTTGGTGGTACCAAGGGAAAACATGGCCTGGACCCAAAACTCAATAAAAGTGAGGGCATGTAATAAAACATCTGTGCCCTCGACCGTTACCCCTCAAGATTTGTTACAAGTTTCAGATTCTGCCTTCAGCACGACTTCCGTCATGCGACATCCCTCCCAACCAAAACTGAAATATCTTTTATTTCAGTCAAAGCATGGGCTATTTTTTCCGAGAGCTCTTGGACATATCCTAGTTAACGTTAGTTTACAATAGAAGTGGGGCCGAATTATTTAAGCTATTATCTAAGAATTCCTAGTTCTATGAACACTAAGCAATCTTTAGTACAAACATTCCTATATTTAACAAATAAAATTAACCTTAATCATTAGGATTTCAGTGTGTAACTAATCATTATCAAACATTAATTAAGATCACAAGTTAGTTTAGATCATGACGTTACTGTGTCTACTTCTCTCCTTTTTCAAAAGATTTACAAAAGTTGGTTAGCTACAGTAAAAATATGAATCATGTAGAACATTAGTATGTACGAACATTTCAAATGCGATAGACAATAACATAAATGGTAAATTCCTATCGTTACTATGGGGCATTGATTTGTCTTAAAATTAGGCCTTAAAAAACTACTCCTGAAACAAAATATTTGTTACGATGTGAAAAGTCAGAAAACATTCATCATTTCAATATGCAATTCCTATTCAGAGATAAACTGATATGAGAACTTAATGAACACAAAGATTAAATCATGATTCAAACAATGATAATGCTAAAGCAAAACAATGATATTATTTAGGCAGAAGACAACTTATTACTATCGGTGCAAATCATACAATTTATCAAAGGCACTTGTTCAAAAACTATATTTAAAGGAGTCTCTGAGTTGTTGCTTAAAATTATCTTAAAACTAGTAAAACAAATAAAAAAAAGAAATTGTCTTTTAGCACAGTGGTCAAAGGCGGTGGGGACCTTTTCTTTCCCATTTTTTTTCTTTCTTTCAGTTCTAAAACATGGGTTGTTCTTTTCAACAACTAATAAGGGATTTTCCATACCCTTTCTTTCTCTCTTCATTAAAGTCTGGACATGTATAGGGATTCCCCTTTTTTTTCTGTTTGGATCATGATTTAATCTTTGTGTTCATTAAGTTCTCATATCAGTTTATCTCTGAATAGGAATTGCATATTGAAATGATGAATGTTTTCTGACTTTTCACATCGTAACAAATATTTTGTTTCAGGAGTAGTTTTTTAAGGCCTAATTTTAAGACAAATCAATGCCCCATAGTAACGATAGGAATTTACCATTTATGTTATTGTCTATCGCATTTTAAATGTTCGTACATACTAATGTTCTACATGATTCATATTTTTACTGTAGCTAACCAACTTTTGTAAATCTTTTGAAAAAGGAGAGAAGTAGACACAGTAACGTCATGATCTAAACTAACTTGTGATCTTAATTAATGTTTGATAATGATTAGTTACACACTGAAATCCTAATGATTAAGGTTAATTTTATTTGTTAAATATAGGAATGTTTGTACTAAAGATTGCTTAGTGTTCATAGAACTAGGAATTCTTAGATAATAGCTTAAATTATTCGGCCCCACTTCTATTGTAAACTAACGTTAACTAGGATATGTCCAAGAGCTCTCGGAAAAAATAGCCCATGCTTCAACTGAAATAAAAGATATTTCAGTTTTGGTTGGGAGGGATGTCGCATGACGGAAGTCGTGCTGAAGGCAGAATCTGAGACTTGTAACAAATCTTGAGGGGTAACGGTCGAGGGCACAGATGTTTTATTACATGCCCTCACTTTTATTGAGTTTTGGGTCCAGGCCATGTTTTCCCTTGGTACCACCAAGATATATGGCTAGACGCATGAAACTAACCTCCGGCGCCATGCACCCCCAAGAGGCCTAAAAGATAAGGGACCCTCGGTCCTCGAAAACACCACAAGTCGTGAAGAGAAACGTGGGAGGCTAGAAGTCAAGGGTGAAATAGAATACTCTCCCAATTGTTTTTCTGCGGTACGGTCAAATGTTTGTGTTTCTTGTGGTTTAGGAAATGGCTAACTTTTTGGCCTTTCCCATCCTCTTCAGGTACTTGATGCCAGATGCTAAGTCCCATGGGCCCGGTCATATATCTCCTTGACACTTTCTACAAACATTGACCCTACCGCAGAAAAACAATTGGGAGAGTATTCTATATCACCCTTGACTTCTAGCCTCCCACGTTTCTCTTCACGACTTGTGGTGTTTTCGAGGACCGAGGGTCCCTTATCTTTTAGGCCTCTTGGGGGTGCATGGCGGCGGAGGTTAGTTCCATGTGTCTAGCCATAAATCTTGGTGGTACCAAGGGAAAACATGGCCTGGACACGAAACTCAATAAAAGTGAGGGAATGTAATAAAACATCTGTGCCCTCGACCGTTACCCCTCAAGATTTGTTACAAGTTTCAGATTCTGGCTTCAGCACGACTTCCATCATGCGACATCCCTCCCAACCAAAACTGAAATATCTTTTATTTCAGTCAAAGCATGGGCTATTTTTTCCGAGAGCTCTTGGACATATCCTAGTTAACATTAGT
>JAXCGZ010005851.1:0-7500 GCA_037179515.1 Halocaridina rubra
TGAGGCCAAAACTCGAATATGCAGCCCCCTTTTGGAATCCGCACTTGAAAAAGCACATAGCTAAGCTTGAAAAAGTTCAAAGACATGCCACGAAACTGGTGCCAGAAATACGCAATCTCGGTTATGATGAGAGGCTGAGGGAATTAGACTTGCCATCACTCGAAGCTAGAAGAGTAAGGGGGGATATGGTGACAGTCTTTAAATTCCTTCATGGTTATAATAGAGTGGATAGGGATCGATATTTCGATATGGCTGGCTCTAGAACTAGAGGTCATAGTTTGAAGCTTCGTAAGAAAACTTGTTTGCAGGATGTAAGGAAATACTTTTTCAGTGTAAGAGTAGTTGATAATTGGAATTCGCTAAGCGAGGAGGTAGTTAATGCTATCTCAATCCATAGTTTTAAGGACAGGTATGATAAGTATCACTAAGTCTAAAAATGGAACCGATCAGGAGACGGGAAGATACGAGCTTTGGGCTCTTTCCCGTAAACACAATTAGGTAATCACAATTAGGTAATCACACACACAGATGCATACATACAAATACTTGTATACTCACATGCAACCATGCATACATATACATTCACACAAATACACATGTGCACATGAGCATGAATGAATACCCATGTATGTACACATGCATACATGAACACATGAATACACATACACATAAACATCCGTGCAGTAATATACTTATGCATGTTTGTATAAGCATGCATATGCACAGAATATTTTTGTACACATGTGCACAGAGCAGCACATGACCACATACATGCAAATACACACGTGTGTATGCTCACATACACATGTGTGTATGTATACATCGATACATACATGCAGACGTACTTCCATGTACACTCGTATACATACATTAGTCAAAAATACACAAACATACGCACACACGTATATGCATATATATATACATATACACATACACCCACATACCTACATACATGAGAATCTCCTTATATATGCATGCACATGCACACACACACACATATCTATTTATGAAGAAAAGGTATGACACAGAGATAAGAGACAGGTTCATTGTAGTAAGAAGGGTGTGATTAATTGGAAAGAAAGAAAAAATTAATGAATAGAAAGTTGGGAGAGTGATATCTGCATCTAATTATCTGCAGTGTTAAGGAATTTTACCTGCTCAAGTATGAGGGCTTTACCTTTGTCTTTAGCAGCACGTGATTTTCGGGTTCTTTGAGCTATTTCCTTGTCACTGCCTTTATCATTTTGAGATGATATAGGACAAACCTTAAATGATTCATTTGTCATGTTTTCAAGCTGAATCATTAATGTGGCTACTTGCTCTTTTAAGTTTTTGAGCATCTTTTCACAGGAGTTATTTTTGCACTGTAGTTCTCGGCCATTTATGTTTTTGTATTCAAAATTTTGGACCATCATTATCCTAGCTGGCTATTTGATTTAAAAACAGTCAGGGATATAAGGGGAACTAACACAAGACAGAGCAGTGAGCTCTTTATTCACAGAACAAACACAGAAGCAGGTTCAAAGATGATCACTATCAAAGGGCCAACACTCTGGAATAATATTCCAGAGCATCTTAAAAATGCATCCTCCTTCACAGCTTTCAAAGGCAAACTATATAGTTTTCTTTTGGACAAATAGCTGCTGCTCATTAAGAACTAATTATTCTCATTGTAAGGAAACAAATATGGAAATGATGCCGATAATAACGATCCTGTATCTAGTGGCATACTTACTACTTTATTATTAACATAATTGTTAACATTTTTATTACAGCATTATTATTTTCTATGAAAGCTACATTAAATTTAACTATATGTCTAACCCTGTTATTTATTAGTTTAATTACATGTCTACTTATAAGTTACTATTAATGTTGAATAACCATTGTACAAAATGGAAATAAATGTTTGTTTGTTTGTTTGTTTGTTTTGTTCGTTATCTCCGATAGTTTGTTCATTCACTGCTACAATTTGTTCATTCACTGCTACGATCTGTTCCTTCACTGCTACAATTTGTACCTGATCTGCTTCATCTGTAGTTGTCAGTGATGATTCACCCTCGGCAGATCCTGTATCTTGGCTCTCCGAGGTGATACTATCTTCATTCTGCTGGGAACAGTTATGCTCCCACATATTTTCAGTGACTGTGCCACATCGTGAGAAAGTCCGGGACCGAGGAGTTGTTGTGATGGGCCCAGCAGTCTCTGCTGAACATTTTTGATAAGTGTGCCCCTTCTGGCAATAGAGGGAGTGCTAGATGCTGGCTGAAGATTTTTCTTGCACTTTGAGGATAGGGGATTCTTTTATCCCTGGAAGAAGGACGAGTTCTTCTGGAGGATTGACTTCAATTGATTTCCACATCATCTTTAGAGTTGAAGATTCTTTTCCATCATACTTTAAGCGTTGTATGCTTTCGATGTATTTTCCATCTTCATTTTGTAAAAGGGAGTGCAGTCGTTCTTTATTCCAATAAGTAGGAAACCATTTAATGAAAAATGTTCTAAGAGGTGGCTCATCCTTTGACACGAATTGGAGCCCCCCATGCACACCCCTTTGCAGTTCTTCAATAAGATGCTTGTTTTTCCTCATGACATATAAATGATTAAACCACCATTTGCTTTGGTTGGGAATGCTCAGCGAATGACAGTGAATGGGAAGGAATTTATTCCTCCATTGAAATTTCTCCTCGAGAGATATACCTTCTGGAAAGCTTAGAAGGTGAATATCCTTCCTTGGGAACACAGACCTAGGTTTGATACCTCTGTCTTTGGCCAGTACCTTCGTTGAGGAACGTGTTCCCCTTTCAGGAGGGGGGCAGCCATAAGAAGAGTATTCGGTGATGGGGGTGTAAGGAGGGGTGGTCAAATTCAGAGCTTGGTGTCGTTTTCAAGTATATGCCTTTCTTGCACTGAGCCTATCAGACTGGTGTGATTACCTAATTGTAATTACCTAATTGTGTTTACGGGAAAGAGCCCAAAGCTCGTATCTTCCCGTCTCCTGATCGGCTCCATTTTATACTTAGTGATACTTATTATACCTGTCCTTAAAACTATGGATTGAGATAGCATTAACTACCTCCTCGCTTAGCCAATTCCAATTATCAACTACTCTTACACTGAAAAAGTATTTCCTTACATCCTGCAAAGAAGTTTTCTTACGAAGCTTCAAACTATGACCTCTAGTTCTAGAGCCAACCATATCAAAATATCGATCCCTATCCACTCTATCATAACCATGAAGGAATTTAAAGACTGTCACCATATCCCCCCTCAATCTTCTAGCTTCGAGTGATGGTAAGTCTAATTCCCTCAGCCTCTCATCATAACTGAGATTGCGTATTTCTGGCACCAGTTTCGTGGCATGTTTTTGAACTTTTTCAAGCTTAGTTATGTGCCTTTTCAAGTGTGGATTCCAAAAGGGGGCTGCATATTCGAGTTTTGGCCTCACATAGGTTACATAAATATTTCTGAACATTTCCTTGTCCATGTGCCTGAAGGCTACCCTTACATTTGATAAGAATGCATATGCTGCCCTTACTATGCCATTTATATGTATTTCTGGAGACAAATCTGCCAGTATGTTTACTCCTAGATCTCTCTCATTTTCTGTCTCTTGAAGTTGTACTCCAGCCACCGAGTAGTCAAGCTTGGGCCTTCTTGCACTTGTACCCATTCTCATTACCTTACATTTTGAAGTATTGAATTTCATTAGCCACTTTTCTGACCACTCATGCAGATTATTTAGATCCTCCTGAAGTTCTCTACCATTGTTCTCGTTTTTTACTTTCTTCACAATCTTTGCATCATCTGCAAACATATTCATGAATGAATTTACAGACACTGGTAGGTCATTTACATATACAAGGAACAAAAGTGGCCCTAAAATTGAACCCTGTGGAACCCCACTACTAACTCTTCTCCATTCAGACTCTGAGTGTCTTACTCTAACCCTCTGTTCCCTTCCTTTAAGTAAGTTTTTATCCATTCCAAAACATTTCCACCTATTCTAGCCATTGATTGCAGCTTCCTAATAAGTTCCCATGTGGAACAGTGTCAAACGCTTTCTGGAAGTCGAGGAATATGCAATCTGCCCAGCCCTCTCTTTCCTGTAAGATTCGGCTTACCTCATCATAGAATTCTAATAAGTTTGTTACTGTTGATCTACCTTCTCTGAAGCCATGTTGCCTCACTGACAAATAGTTGAAGGATTCCAAGTGAAGAGAGATATGTTTCCTTAGTAGTTTCTCCATAATTTTGCAAACTGTTCTGGTCAAGGAAACTGGTCTATAGTTCAGAGCCGTATCCCTCCTTCCCTTTTTGAAGATAGGTATCACATTTGCTTGTTTCCAGCATCTTGGAATCTCCTCTGACTCCAGTGACTTTTTAAATATGATACTTAGTACCACTGATATTGTGTTTACGCATTTTTTAAGCACATGAGGGGATATGTCATCAGGACCTGTAGCTTTATGAACATCTAAATCCATCAGCGCTTTGCATACTTCTGTGGCTGTAAGGTTGATGTTCTCTAATACCGGCCCTTAAGCTTCTATCTCTGCAATCTGAGGGGGTGGGGTATTTTCTACTGTAAATTCTGACTGAAACTCCTTGTTCAATTCTTTGCAGATCTCTTCATCCGTCTCAGTGATGCTTCCATCAGCTCTCTTTAGCCTTAAAACCTGTTCTTTTACCTTCAGTTTTCCTCTGATAAAGCTGTGGAAAAGCTTGGGATTTTCTTTAGCCTTCCTGGTGATGTCCCTCTCATAGTCTCTCTCTGCCTCTCTCCTTTTACTTAGGTAGTCATTTCTTGCTCTTTTGTAGGTTTGCCAGGCATTTATGTTTTTTCTCCTCCTATACCTTTTCCAGCATTTGTCTCTCCACTCCTTAGCTCTTTTACACCCATTATCGAACCATTTCTCTCTGGCATGAATTACACCTACTTTGGTAACAGGTATGCAGCAATCTACTATCTTCCCATATTTCTCACAAAAGATGTCATACATTTCTTGTACAGATTTGTTGTAAAATAAGGTTCTCCAGTCAATAACTGCAAAAAGCTCATTCATTTTGATGTAATCTCCTTTCGGATAGTTCCTCCTCATGTCCTCAGTGCCTCTACTCTCAGGCAGAATATCTTCAATGATATACTCCATCAACAACACACAGTGGTCACTCTTTCCAATTGGTGGTTCATACTCAATTTTTTCAATATCCAACACATTATCTGTGAATACTAGATCAAGTAGTGATGGCTCATCCCCACCTCTTGACCTCGTTGGTTCCATTACATGTTGGTGTAGGAAATTCCCTTGTACGCAATCTAGGAATCTTGCCCCGAATGAGTCCTCACCACTGTGTGGGTCAAGATTTATCCAATCTATCTCTTTATGATTAAAATCTCCCATAATCAAAATCCTACATTTTTTCTCCTGTGCCATGTTAACATCTGAGTTTATGACTTCAATAGTACCTATATGACTTTCCTCATAAACTTCAAGCCTAGTCTGGTTCCTTGGTGGGTTATATACAACAGTTATTATAATGCTGTCTGTCCCAGTATTCATGCGAGCAATAAGAAATTCCTTGAACTCACTTTCTATAGCCAAGTTTATTTCTTCAACTTGAATCCTTTCACTTATGAGCAGTGCTATCCCTCCACCAGTCCTCTCAGATCTTTCAACCCTTAGTATTCTGAAGCCCTTAGGAAAAACTGTGACACTGTTTATGTCCTCACTCAACTTAGTCTCTCTAATTGCTACTAAATCTGCCTTACTGTTGTGAATCCAATCTTTTAATTCTACTGCCTTACCAGCTAATCCATCAGCATTTGTGTATAACAATCTTAATGAGGCCCCATCCCCTGATCTTCTTATACAATACAAGTGACACCCCCCTCTTCTTTCTGTCCTTTCCCCAACAAAAGGACCCTTTTTTTAACGTGACCTAACACCAAGGGTGCCAGGGACGAACTGTATATATATATATATATATATATATATATATATATATATATATATATATATATATATATATATATATATATATATATGTTTGTGCATTTAAACATTATAGCTCAGCTTAGACAGGGTAACAGTGATGTAAAAAAACTCTTATTTATAAATGATGAAAGCGGAGGGTGGCCACAATGAAAACAAATTGAAGAATAAAAGTTCCTTCCTATATTTTTAGTCATTTTCATGTAGTGGTCGATGCTTCGATCCTTGGGGTGGATTAGCTTTCACTGTCTCATGTCGTTACAGAGTAATTTGAGCAAATATTTAGGGTGATTTTCTATGGGTCTGTGTGATTTTTCAGCCATTGCCAAAAGACTGGGTCCTCGTGATTGAAAAGAGAGCTTGGGGCAGCGTTTTTTTTTTTTTTTTTTTTTTTTTTTTTTTTTTTTTTTTTTTTTTTTTTTTGTCTGCCACCGGGACAGGTAAAAACTAACCTCATCAATAAAGGCCAGGGCACGAGAAAATACCAAGACGAAGGAAAAGAAAACGGTTAAGGACAAGGCAGAGATGAGGTAATGTCACACAAAGGAAAACGATAGACAGAAAAATAGTCAAAGCACAGAGGACCCAGAGATATGTAGGACTAGGCCCTGAGATGACAATAGATCTGCTTTTTGAAAGATGACATGCCATAAGAATTAGGAAAGGCAGAAGAAGGAAGAGAGTTCCAGATTCTGGAGATAGATGGGAAGAAGCAGTCGCTGCAACGACCAATCTACGAGCTACAATCTCCAAGCAGTATCTGTGAGATGAGGTCGCTTGGCGAGTGTTACACAGCTTCGGCAGTGGAGGAGGGATGCAACTCACCTGCTCATCAGAGCAGCGATGGAATCAGTAGCAATAGAAAAGAGAAAGGGAAGATACCTTACGGCGAAGAGAGAGAGAATCCAGATTAGAAGTAAGAGAAGGCAAATATATATTTAGGCTTTATATTGTCACTGCCCCTTGCCTCTGCCTTTCATTAGAATCCATTAAATTTTAACATGCTAACTTGTACCACCCTTGTGGAAGGGTTTTGTACAATCAGTCCTTAAGATGTTCTGGTTTATTCATCTACTTTAAAGAGATTGTGTGTGTCTTATCTTTATTCCTCCTAATGTATGTTATCCCTTGGGTGCCTTTTACATTTCTTGAAGTCAAACTCTCACTCATTTTATTTTTATATCATTTACTTTCTTAACCACTTGCTAGACCATTTATTGAAAGATAATTTATTCTTTGCATGTGTCCAAACCAGGGGGCTATCTCTGTTCTTTTAGCACACACAGCTTTATTATGCTCCACACATCACTGAATGTTTTGTGAACTGGTAATAATTATCTGGTTCAAGCGCTCCATTCTTCAATCTGAGTCAGACTTTCTTTGTTTCTCTGCATATCTGAACACAGTGTAACCTCGTTATCAATTCATTTTAGCTGTCCAAACAAGATAAGCTCTTTAAATTTCTCTGTCACAACCAGCCTTTCCCTCTTCCAATCTATATTTA